>JAQQSU010018664.1:0-10431 GCA_028627135.1 Pseudochirops cupreus
ATTTCAGCTATGAAGGACATTAAGGAAAGGGGAAACCAAACACTTGTCACTGAATTCATCTTTCTGGGGTTTTCCAACCACCCAGAACTGCAGGGATTGTTCTTCCTGATATTTTTGGTTATATACCTGGTGACTCTCCTGGGGAACCTTCTCATATTAACAGCCATCAGAATCAACCCTGTTCTTCATACTCCTATGTATTATTTCCTCAGCAACTTGTCCTTCCTGGACATCTGCTACACCTCCACCACTGTCCCCATCATTCTGGTGAACTTTTTCCGAGAAAAGAAGACCATTAGCTATGAAGGTTGCTTGTCTCAGCTTTTTTTCCTTGTTACTTTTGCAGGCTCTGAGTGTGTCCTGTTGGCTGCTATGGCTTATGACAGATTTATAGCCATTTGCCATCCACTGAGATACCCAGTTCTCATGAGCAAGAGAGTCTGTGCCTCTTTAGCAGCTGGGTCCTGGTTGTGTGGGTTAGTGAATTCTCTGACACACACAGGGCTCACGGCAACACTCACTTTGTGTGGTCCTAACCAGATCAGCCATTTTCTCTGTGATATCCCCCTACTCCTGAAGCTCTCTTGCTCAGACACTTCAGTCAATGAGGTTGCCCTCTATGTGTCCAGTGCCACCTTTGGTCTGAGCCCCTGCCTCTTCACTGCTGTGTCCTATATGCTCATCATCTCTGCCATCTTGAAAATCCAGTCTGCTCAAGGGCGGAAAAAAGCCTTCTCCACGTGTGCCTCTCACCTCACTGTGGTGCTCATCTACTATGGAACCATAAACTTCAACTATGACCGCCCCAGTTCAGGCTACTCCCTGGATGTGGACATCTCAGCCTCTGTCCTGTTCTGTATTGTCACCCCCATGTTAAATCCCATCATCTACAGCCTGAGAAACAAGGAAGTCAAAGTTGCCTTGAGGAAACTATGTGAAGGGTATATTTTATCCAGTGATTCCAGTGTTCAAATCAGTTCTTAGCGTGGAGTACATGAACTTGATCTAAAAAAAATATTTACTAACTGTATTTTCAATATAGTTGGTTTCCTTTACATCCTATTTCTCTTTTACATTTAACAACGTTATTCCCCACCATCACTGTCCTTTTCATTTACTCCATTTTCCATTTTTGTCTCCAGTCTTTACCTATCTATGGGTTGCTTCCTTACTGTCCACAAACATAACCATTCCTCATCACCTGCAAAACCTCTATAAACAGCTACACCTCATATCTCTCCTCCTGTGTGGCTAAACTGCTTGAGAAGGCCATCTAAAATCAATGCCTCCATTTTCTTTCCTTTCAATCTCTCTAGATTCTCTAGAATCTGCCTTCTGACCTTGTAATTCAGCTGAAACTGTTCGCTCCAAAGTTTTTCATCATCCCCTAATTGCTGAATCAAATGGCCTTTTCTCAGGCCTCATCTGCAGCATTTGCCACTGTTGATCACCCTCTTCTCCTCAATACTTTCTTCTTTCTAGGTTTTTCTGACACTATCCTCTCCTACTACTCCTCCTGCCTATTTGGTCATTCTTTCTCAGTCTCCTTTGCTAGACTGTTATTTAGTTCTTGCTGACCACCTTGGGGGGCCCCACAGGGTTCTGTCCTGGACTGTCATCCATTTTCTCTCTACTTTTTCTCTTGGGGATTTCATCAGTTTCCATAGATTCAATTATCACTCTGCTGCTGCTGCTCAAAACTTCTCTGCTGACCTCCAGTATCATATCTCCACATACCTCTTGAACATCTTTAATTAGATGATATCTTAAACTCAACATGTCCAAACCCAAACTCAACTTTCCCCCTAAATCCTCCCTTCTACCTAACTCCCAGGCACTACCCGATGGCATCAATCAACCTTGACTATCAGCAAGGTAGTAGGTCATAACAGGAAAAGTCAGAAACAGGACCATGTGAACATGATTGGATAAGTTGAATAAGACAGAACAGGTTGGAAGGAGGGAAGGAAGGAAGGAAAGAATGGAGAGAAGGAAGGAGGGAGGGAGGAAGGAAGGAAGGAAGGGAGAGAGGCAGGGAGGGAGGATGGAAGGAAGGAAGGAAGGAAGGAAAGAAGGAAGGAAGGAAAGAAAAAGCATTTAGCAAGGACTTACTATGTGTCACACATTTTGCTTAGTCCTAGAGACAAATCTAAAATGAGACACAACTCTTATCCTCAAAAAGCTTACTTTCTTACAAGGGAAAACAACATTTAGAGGCAGTTGGTAGCCAGGGAAAGAGAAGTGGGAAGGGATTGGGATAGAAAATGAGTAACGATGCATATGACAGGTTGGTGATAAGATGTCCTGCAGTAGATAGCTGATAAGTAGATAGTAGATAAACTAGTAGATAGATTAGTGCATATCCATCATGTCAAAACAAGAAGAGAGAAAATAAAGTTTTAATATGATTTTTTTTGAGCTAAGGGCTGAGAATGAAATTTTTGTGAATGAGAAGTACCCTCAACTACTATTATCAAACACTGAATGGTTTTGGAAATCACCTTTTTGCTGTAGATTTGATGTTTCTTAATGCATTCATGGACAGCTAAGTAGCCCAGTGGATACAATGCTGGGCATGTGGTCAAGAAAACCTGAGTTCAAATCCAGCCTCAGACACTTTCTAACTGTATCACCTTGGGCAAGTCACTTAACCCTGTTTGCCTCAGTCTCCTCATCTGTCAAATGAGCTGGAGAAGGAAATGGTAAACCTCTCTATGTTCTTTGCCAAGAAAACCTCAAATGGGGTTATGAAGAATTGGTAACAACTAAAAACTACTGAGTAGCAAAATGAATTCCACATAAAACTACAAGGAAAAACTGCACTTATTTGTGAAATGTATACCGTGGTAAAGTCAATTTGTTGACAACTAACACTGTTTGAATCACAAGTAATGTGAAGCTGCTTTATACACTCCCATTGCTGTCAAAAGTTAAAATAAGTAAGATTAAACTTTAAAGTCTATGAAT
The DNA here is from genome assembly GCA_028627135.1 of Pseudochirops cupreus. Taxonomy (NCBI): domain Eukaryota; kingdom Metazoa; phylum Chordata; class Mammalia; order Diprotodontia; family Pseudocheiridae; genus Pseudochirops; species Pseudochirops cupreus. The sequence continues at coordinate 2,968 of JAQQSU010018664.1, forward strand.
ACATTTTATTCTTGGGAAAGCATGTTTTTAATATTTACTGGCACCTTTAAATATTGCTTGAGCTCAGAGGGAATGCAATAGAAGGCTCAGGGAATGAAATGATCACCAGATTTAGCCCTAGTAACTATAGACTTGTAACAATAATAATAAAAATGATAATTAGTATATATGTCTGTGTGTGTATATATGTATGTACACTTTAAGGCTGGCAAAGTATTTTTTATCCATTATCTCACTTAAGCCTTGCTTTCTCTCTCTCTCTTCCTCTCTCTTTCCCTCTTTCCCTCCCTCCTCTCTCTTTCTCTCCCTCCCCACAGTGTATTTATGCAAACTATATATATGTAAATGTGTGTATGTATATATATAACATATAGTATATATGTAAATATATATTTTATATAAATATATAAAATTTTATATAAATATATATTTTATTTTATATAAATATATATAAGTATATACATATATATGTATACTCCTATCCCATACATGGCACAATACAATTCAGAAAAGAATAGGAATATTGAAGACATAAAAAATGAAAACTTGGAACCAAGTAACACAAAAGAATATTATTTAAGCTTAAATGTTGGCTATGGTGCTGCAGTGGGAAGGCAAGATTTTGAATGACATATTTATCTGGTTGAGGAAAGGGCAAGGTCAAAGGCCTGGAGAGGTACAGACAAAGAAGGAAGCATTAACTATTTTAGTTAATTCAAGGAGCTTTCAGGAGGCTGTAATCAGGAGTGAGAGGGAGCACTTGTGGAAACAGACAAGCATCGAATCACTACAAGAAAAACTGATCTCAGGGACAAAATGTTGACTCCAAAGGAGACAGAAATCAAGAAAAAAGAATTAAATAGAAGATGGTAATTCAACAATTATAATCATAAATGTACCTGGATTTTAAAACCCAATCAAAAGAGAGAGAGAATGGGAAAATGGATAAGAAAACAAGGCCAGCAATTTGTCACATATAAATCACACATTTAAAAAATAAATTTACACACACAATGAAAATGGGAGACCAGTACAAAATTTACAAATGAAACTATTGTCCTCAGTGAGTGTATTTGCACAAAATAGTATATAGCATCTAAATTGATAAAGGTGAACAGGAGGAAAAAGGCCAAAAATCTTATTTAATAATTATTTAATAATTGCACGAGACTTTAATACGTCTCACAGAGTAGGATAAATCTATCAGAAAGAGAAATTAGGAAAATATAAAACTGAAATTACCATAAGACAAATTAGATTTAAAAGACCAATTCTGATTATAAACATCTTGTGTTTGATAAATGTAAAGATTTAAGCTTGGGAGATAAAGAATTTACTGTTTGTTAAAATTTGTTGGGAAAACTGGAAGCAGTCTGGCAGAAACTAGGTATAGACCAACATCTTACACAATTTAACTTGATAAGGTCAAAATGAATATATGACCTAGACATAAAGAGATAAATCATAAGTAAATGAGAAGAACATGGAAGGTATTCCCTATCAGATTTATGGATAACAGAAGAATTATGAATAAACAAGAGATAGAGAGCATTGTGAAATATAAAATATTTAAGTCTGATTACATTAAATTTAAAAAGTTTTGTACAAACGAAACCAATGGACCCAAGATTAGCAGGAAAGTTGAAAATTGGGAGAAAATGTTACAGAAAGTTTTTCAGATAAAGGCCTTATATTTCAAATATATGGACAACTCTGTCAAATTTATAAGAATATGAGTCATTCCCAAATTGGTAAATAGTCAAAGGATATGAACAGGCAGTCTTTGTAGGAAAAAAAAGTCAAAGCTGTATTTAGTCATATTAAAACATGCTCTATATGACAAATGACTAGAGAAACACAAATTAGAACTACTTTGAGGTACCATCTCACACTTATCAGATTGGCTAAAATTATAGAAGGGGTAGATAACAAATGTTGGAGGGGATCTGGAAAAAAAAATGGGACACTAATACACTGTTGCTAGAACTGAGAACTGGTCCAAACGTTTTGGAAAACAATCCAGAATTATGCCCAAAGAGCTACAAAATTGTGCATACCCTTTGACCCACCATACCACTATTAGATTTGTTTCCCAAGCTGATCAGGAAAAAAGGAAAAGAACCTATATTTTCTAAAATATTTGTAGCAGCTCTCTGTGTGGTGGCAAAGAACTGGAAATTGAGGGGGTGCCCATCAATTACGCAATGGCTTGACAAGTTGTGGTGGATGATTCTGATGGAATATTACTGTGCTGTTAAAAACAATAAGCAGATTAATTTTAGAAAAAACATGGAAAGACTTGCATGAAATAATTGGGAGTGAAATGAGCAGAACCAAGGGAATATGGTATACAGTAACAGCAATACTGTTCAAAGAATAATTATAAATGACCAAACTATTCTGAGTAATGTGAATATTAAAACCAACTACAACGAACATATGAAGGAAAATGCTATCCGCTCCCAGAGAAAGAACTAATATATGGAAGTATGTATTGCATGGTTTCACATATATGTCTCTGTCAAATGTGGGCCTTATGTAGTGTAGGGTTAAGAAGGGTGGAGGGAGATAACTCAGAACTCAAAATGTAGCAAAAATAAATAAATACAGTTTTAAAAAACAGAAAGATAAACATACATTCTGAACAGAAGACTAAAGAAAATACATATTCTTAGCAATTCTTGGTACTTTTATGAAAGTAGACAATGGACACAGAAATATTATAAATAAATATAAAAAAGCACAAATAGGAAACACCTTTTTAAACCATAAATTAATAAAAATAATAATTAATGCAGGGAACAAAATCCAGAATCTGAGATTTAGTAATGATATCCTGAATGAATGGATCAAGAACAAATTACAGGAACAATTGGTAATGGTGTTAAAAGAGGAGAACAATAATGATATGACATGCTGAAAATTTTAGGATGCACAGAAAGCAGTGGCTAAAAATACATTATGAGAGGAATAATAAACAGAACATGTAATTATTTTTTAAAAAAAGAAAGAAACCTAGAGCATCAACAAACCCAATCTAAGCACAAAATAACTCAGAAAAAAAGATATATATAATAGAAAATAAAAGACTATAGAAATGGTAAAAACAAAGCTGAGGACAGATTCTTTGAGATGATCAATATACCCATACACCTTCAGCAAAATTGATTTTTAAAAAACCAAATTACCAAAATTAAAGTATATTTTTGTATAGACACTAAAAAGCTTACTAAATCTTGAGTGAATTGAAATTCACTATGGCAGAATTACATAGTAAGGGAAGATCAGAAATGTTGACAAGGAAGTGAGTCCAGAAAGGCTTCAAAGAGATCATTTTCAGGGTTCCCTTCAAGCTCAAACATTCTGTGAACCTCTGACCCTGGGGAAAGGAAAACCTCATTGCTTGGGGCATTAAAGAGAAGTTAGTTCAGAGACACAAGAAAATAACCTCAGAGACTAAAGCCTGCTCTGGCCTCTAGGGATTGACCAGGTTAATAGGAATTAGCCTGGTTTATAACTTGAACTCTTCAAGCTGGTGTCCCTGATCTCACACAGGAGTAACCCCTGCGGCAAGGCAAGAACTTAGAGCAGCCAACAGAGCAGGACCTGAAAAGCCCAAGTCCTCTCACTGCAGGTACTGGGGCAGCAGCCCTGCCACAGCCTGGTTCCTCCTCTGTTCTCAAGACTAAAGCAGGAGCTTTTCAGTCTTAGGCTCGTGAAATTCATTTTTTTTCCCCATTCAAGAAACCACAACCTCTCCTTTGTGTTTTACACCTTGATTCTTTAACCTATTTTTTAAAAGGAGGACATTCCAAAACAAGAGGTAAGTCATAATTGTTTAATTGATGTGAAGCATCACAATTTTTTCTGACTTTGATACCTCTTTATCCTTGAGAATCCATGGGCAAAAGAATGTTCTCACCACAGGTGAAATCCAGAAGTAATGAGGGCCATCAAATTTATTTGCAGCAGAGTTTATGTAAATTTAAAAAAATCTGGACAATTTAATTTTTAAAAAACCTCAATCACCTCAGCAAAATACCATTGTATTGCAATTGTGGATGGTAGAGCAGAATGATAGGTGCATTAGAAAGTTGAGGCTGCCCGGCATGAAGGCTGCTTTGAAGGGAGCAGAGAACAGAGGGAGGGAGACCTGCTTTGGGGCTACAGTAGAGCAGACAGGCACTTGGTGGTAAGGACCAGTGGGACCCATGGGAATCGCAGGGAGAATTGAAAGGATAGATTTGAGAGATGTTTCAGAGGGGAATGGACAGGATTTGTTTGCCAACAAAGCTGGGCGAGGATAGAAGATTAAACAAATGAAGCTACTGGATGCTGTTCCCATTGATCTACCCTTGGAGTCAATAATGCCATTAAATCTGAAGCTCCAGCCACATGTTTGTTGGTGAACATGCTCCTTGTGTGTAGATCTTCCCTGGTCTACTTCCCTACCCAAGCCTGTGACCTGCCCCAACTGCCCAGACCTCAGCAGGAGACCCCTCTTAGCCTGGAGGCAATTTACTGTCTCTAGATGACAATGTGAGCTACAGGAATATTTTAGAAAAGAGAACAAGACCCTTAACAAGGGCACCCCAAAGAACCAAAGAAATATTCTAATTGGAAAGAACCTCAGACATCATCTTGTCCAACCTCCACTTTATTTTACATATGAGGACACTCAGACCCAAAGGGTTAAAGATGATTCTTACAAGGTCACCTGATCCTTAGGTGGAAGACTGGAATCTAAGTCTTCTGTGTCAAGGTCAAGGGCTCCCCCTACCCCACCTCCTGCCTCCATTCATCCTAAAACATCTGATCCACAGCACATTCTTCTGATCTGGAGTCAAACTCCCTAGGTTTGAATCTGAGCCTGGCCAGTTCCTACTGTGTGATGTTAGGCAAAGCACTCAATCTCAGCCTCTGTTTTCTTATTTGGAAAAGGAGTTTGCTGAGTAAGATGGTGTCCATGGTCCCTTCCAGTTCTAAATCAAATCCTATAACCAGGGATGAATCTGATCAATCCTTTATGAGCAGAGGGATAATCAATAGGTACAGAGACCTGAAAAGCTCTTCTGCATAGTATCACCTGATCCTTAAGAAGTTAAAACATACTTGTGGGAAAAGTCAGGTGGTGCAGTGGGTAGAGTACCTGGCCTGGAGTCAGAAGATCAAAATTCAAATCTGGCTCAGATATTTACTGTGTTGCTTTGTTCTCTCAATATTATTGGGAGGATCAAATGAGATGATGACTTTAGAGTACTTAGCCCAGAGGATGGCATATAGTAAGTTCTCTATTAATTGTAGCTATTATTATTAACAAGTGAATAGTGGTATCAACAAGCAGAAACGAAAAAATTAAATTTGAGGGGAGGGAAGGGAGACAGAGAGAGAGAGAAAGACAGAGAGACAGAGACAGAGAAAGAGAGAGACAGAGAGATAGAGAGAGCACTCACTTGGTTTGGGATGTGATGTATTTGAAGAGTGGATGTGACATCCAGCTAGTACTAGGAGGCATGGCCATACTGAACTTTTCCAAGAAATGTAGTGGTGAAGGAAAGAAGAGAGCTGAGAATCATCAAAGGAAGGGGTTTTTAGAATTACATCTGGGGCTTAGATGGGAGGTCAAGGCTGCATACAAACGTTTCAGAGCCACTTACATAGACACAGGTGAACACATAGGATGGAATGATATTTTCCGGAGAGAGGGAAGAGAGGTGGGCCCAGAAGAGAGCCCTCAAGGACATCCTTGTGCAGAGGTCTCCAAAGCATAGAGGAGTAAGGGAGGAGGATGAAGAGAACGTGACAGCTATGATAATAATAACAATGATAGCTGACATTTCTACAGTACCTTCTCTGTGCCAGGCACTGTGCTTTATTATCTCATTTCATCCTCACACCCACCCTACTTATTAAGTGCTATTATTATCACCATTTGACAGTTGAAGAAACAAACAAAGGGTAACGTGCCCAGAGTCACACAGCTAGTTAGCATCTGAGGCTGGATTTGAACTCAGGTCTTTCTGACTCCAGGTCTGGCACACTCTCCACTGCGACATCTGGCTGCCTCAGCTATAAAGCCAAAGAAGTGTATCCAATGGTATCCAACAGAAGGGAGGGAGTTAAAAGCATTGGAGAATTCAAAGACGAGGAAAAAGGCCAAATCATGTGAAAACAAGAGTCACTGATGGTCCTTGAGGGGATGATCTCAATAGAGTAGTACTAGGGTTGAGGAGAAGATGGGTTTTGGAGGAAGTGGAGGCATTTGGGGGAGACTTTTATCAGAAGATTAGTGATAGGAAGACAAAAGTTTCAGCATGGCAGCTTGATAAGATTAAGCAAACTTGTTTTTGGTGTGTTTGGTTTCAGGTTTTAGAATTGGGAAGACCTGATCATGACTACACATAGAAAGGGAGCCAAGACTGATGGTACAGGAGAGAGAATCATGGCTGTACCGAGGTCCTGAAGGAGGGAGTAGATAAGAGGTTCAAAAACCCAGGGAGAAGAATTAGACTTTGTTAGGAGAAGGGATGCCTCTAATTCTGAGAGAAGATGGAAGTAGAAGAAAATGAGTGGGGATGCTGAAAGTTTCAAGAAAAGGGAGAGTATAGTTGAATGAAGGGTGAGTTGATGTCTGATGTCCTCAATCTTCTCAGGTAAGATGAGGCAGAATTGCTGAATTGAGTTAGCAAGGGACCTCAGTGGGCATCTTGTTCAACCCATACACAAAATAAAGCCTCAGTATAACACATCCATCAAGTGGGAAAATCACCATTTGTGGGAATGAGGAAAGGAAGATAGAGCTGATACTATGGGGAATAACAAATGAAATGAATGAGGTAGAGTAGAGGGACTGTCAAGAATCAGCGATTGTAACCCAGCCTTTTGGTGGCTGAAATCATCAGGGTTTCAGGATTTTCTCCATTCACATCCAGAAGCCTTGGAGGAGAAGTAGTGAAATCAGATGTTGAGGGTTGCACAGGGATGAATAATTATAGATAACTGATAGTGAAGCTGAAAGATATAATGAAATGAAGGGTAGTCACTAGTGACTACCCTTGTAGTCTAGGCAGACCATGTAGTCTAGGCTGCATATAGTAAAAAACAAAACCACAGGAAATGAATTGAATTGGAAGAGTAGAGATCTGTCAAAGGACTCTAAACTACGAAAAGGGAAAAGGATATTCACTGTTAGTGTCAGAGAAGAGATGGGAAGAGAGGAGAGGGTGGTCAAGGTAGAATTTCAAAATTCCAGATATTACATGAAGAATGGTTCCAGAGTTGCTGAGGCCTTCCAGATGATCCTACAAGTCTAAAGCAAAAGAGAAGGTCAGGTTGTCAGAGAAGTCATCAATAAGTCCCTGAGACTGATAGCAGGGGAGAGGAAAGGAGAGGAAGATGTTGATAGAGTCACTGAGAGACTTGAGAGAGTGCCTTGGAAGAGGTAGATGCCAGCAAAAAGAATGG
>JAQQSU010018665.1:0-10431 GCA_028627135.1 Pseudochirops cupreus
GATTTAAGTGAGGCAGAATTGCACAAAGTTGTGAGACATACTCTTTCTTCCAGAGTCTTTAAAGTCCAGTGGGAGGACAAAAATCAGGACAACTATGGTGATAGCCCAGGTTGCAGTGCAGTACCTGTGTCTTTGATGTTTCCCTAAGCTCTGAGTGCTCTATAGTGCCTGCTTCAGCAACCTACATGGTCATTGGAACAAATGATTTCATCTGCTTGTTCCACCAGGGAAGTCTTCATATGCTTGTGGTAGAAAATCTCCTAACTTTTCAAAGGATTTGATGTCTGTCAGTTACCCTCATCCTTGCTTATACTACACACCTAAACAATTTTACTGGGTTGTAGTCACTGCTAATTCTATAGCATCTTAGAGCCATAGATGAGAGTTGGATGAAGGGACACCAAATACAGATGAGGAACCATGAAAAGGGCTCAGTAAGCTCTGCCATCAGAGGAGCTAGAACTCTGCAAACATCTCACACACTCTAAGTTAAGATCTAATGAAAAACTGAAATACTGCCACAACCCTGGCCTTGTTTTCAAACAGTAAGAATAAAGATTATCACACAGTAGCTTGACAACCTTATCCAAATCACAGCTGAGGAATAACAAAATACTCCAACTTCCCTCATTTCTATCACCAGAGAACATCTTTCAAAAAATCCATCCTCATACAGTCACACCATATTGCATGGGGACATGCATGTTATGGTTCAATTAACTCTAAGGGGTTTCCATTTGACCTATGCACAATGATTGCTGAAGATATCTATGAAGTTTGTATAAACCCCTTTTCCCCTCACCCTGTAATGACACTGGGATTTGAAGATCTTCTATGCCCCTTGAACTTGCTGATATAGCAGGAAAGAGTGGAGCAAGAGAACACCAGAACCAAGCTAGTCTCCATGTGGTGCTGACTGGAAGCAGCAACAGAGGCAGTGGCTGCGGTTGCAGAGTGAAATCCTTTTTCTTTGAGCCTGCCAGAATTTCTGCTAAGGGCTCCTGCTGAGGACTGCTGGGGATAGGAACTGTGGTGAGGGAGGGGACGGAGCTGCTGGGAGCAAGCTGCCTGGATACTGAGCAGTTGTCATGAGAGAGGAGAGGAGGATCTTTGCCTGAGGTAGTCTGTCCTGTTTTGAAGGCTTGAGAATGTGGGTATTTACTACTTTAACCACAGGTGCCAACTTCATAACTACTGTGCTGGCTTTTACTTTCTGGTTTTGGTACTCAGTTTTCTGGTATTTAAATTAATGCTCTAGCTATATTTCTTATGTAGAGAGCCTGTTACATTTTGTGATTAATAACCATATCAACATACTTATAGTCACCGTAGGCATTGTGAATGCTGCATTGCTGATACACACCCCCATAATCTGTTCTCTTTAACCTCTCCTGAATGACTCAAATGGGCAGTTACTTTCAAAGCTCATTCAGGTTTGAGTGAAGTAGAAATCTCCTCATTATTCTGGTGCTGCCCCTTTTGTGGGCAGATGAAAACTTCTCAGGTAACATTTTAGAAATCTCAGCAGTATTTTAGTAAAATTCTAAAGATCTAGCAGACTGAGGCCCTTTGCCCTACTTCCCTGGTCATGAATTGAAGGTTTTGCTGAGCTTAGCTAATATGTAGGAAGGGGGAGTACATGTTTCTCAAACTTGGCTACAGACTTAGTTTCCCCTTGACCTGTACAAATACAAATTTGGAAATATTGCTGTACAAACTGGCCATCATGTTGCAAAATCCTCATGACTCATATGATATCTTCTACCCTTCTATTGCAAGAAGGAAGGTCACCATGACCCAAAGTCTCCAACACCCCCATTATTCATGAAATATTGTCTACTTTCATATTTGCATTGACAAAATGGAAGTCTTCCAGCTGCTCTCATATCTATATTTTGAATCTACTAATATGGATGACATTTATCTGTTATGATACTGATATCATATTTTGTCTGTTTCGGTATTATCCAGACCTGTACCTTCTGGTTTTTGACATTATTGACATTTTACCTGCAACGCCAGCAAATTCTTGTGGATAAGAATGTTTGCCTCATTTCCTGATTAACGAGAACAGGACTGAACAGGGGAGGGGGACAATGGGTGGAATTTTGGGTATATAACCAAGCTTTGCATTTTATATTTTGCCTCTCCTACTAGACTGCCTCTAGTGGTGAGACTGCCCTTCTTGCAAGAAGAAATAATTAAATAAATCCTTCCTCTCTCTACTTGGAGATATCTCTGCTTATTTTATTTGAGCAAGGGTCATATTTGTCCCACACACTCTCTACAGTTATACTAGCAAATCTATAGGCTGGCCATCATTTGCTTTATTGACTCCATGATTCAGAACTCACATCCAAAACTGCTTTAATAAGAAGAGGGTGTCATTGCCCCTCATCCAGCTGGCAGGTAGGAAAATGTAGAGACTCATTTTACCACTCTTCTCTCAGAGCATTCCTTCATTCATACCCATAGCTATGTATGGACAGATGATCAATCAAAAGTCCCTGCTCAAAAGTCATTCATTGATCAGTCCACAGTTCTATTGCTGTCTAATTGTATATCTGGCAGGGGAAACCCATAACTGAAATCTGTAGCCATTCTTGTAATGCTCATTCAGAAGGCAAGATTTAATTGATGATGAGATGGTTTGGGTCTAGGCTGTGGCAAGCTCAAAGTGGGTGGTAAACAAATATAATTACACAAGTCCATTTCCTTTAGGAATATCACCCCTTCTTTTGTAGATTCCTGCCATGGACCCGAAGCTTCAAGGGGAATTATTTTTGCAGGAGTGTGTGTGAATAACTCAATCTCAGCTAAGTAAAAAGGGACAAATAGTATTGTCTTTTGAATGCTCTGATAAATTTAGTTGACTCTTTAAAAGTGAATTCTCAAAGATTTTCTCCTCCTATGGAAGTCAGTTATGAAGAGTACATTGGCATTGGCTCTGTTAGTCATACAGAAATAATGGTCCCAGTTACTTCACGGGTATCTATTTGAACTTCTGTTCAAAATCTGAGCTCCTTAGTGGAGAAAGGTGACCCAACCCTGACCTTTCAGAGCAGACTCTCAGTAACAGTAATAACATAAGCTTGAAACTTTCTTATCAGTAGTGAGAGTTCTCAGGCATTTACCTTGTGCCTATTTTTATTCATCTGTCTCATGGTTCATATGTCGCAGGTAGGGGAGCAACCACAAAGAGTCACAAGTGACTTTGCATAAGATTTATAGCAGGTCCCTGCCTGATTGTGGCAAAGGAGATTATGCATTGTCTCTCTGGCCCTAGAAAAAGTGATTTCTAAGCCTGAGAAGTGGTTGATAACGATACTGTTTGATTTAGTCCCTGACCTAGGGATAACCTAGAAATCTAATGCCTGCTTTCCTGTAATAAATACTATAACTAAATGGCATCCTTCCTTCTCCCATGAAAGAACTTCCCACTATGTCCAAAGTCGTTCATCTCACCAACAAGAACATTTTAGATATCATGGCCTTTTCTCTCATATCCCCTCCAACTGGTATCCAAATGTGAATCACACTACCAAATTGCATCATTCCTGGCACTCCAATAAATATATGCCTTTTCAAAGGTTATCACACCTAGTCTGGTCAAGAGAAAGAATGAAAGAACTTATACCTGCACAGCAACTGTAGTACAATATCTCTGACCATCTGGATGCTCACAAGAACATTGACTCTTTGGAAGAACTTGTTCCATTCATCCTCCTGCAACTGTCTTAGCATAGCTCCTGGAGTCAATAAATACTAGTGAAGTTCATCTCAGGAATCTCATTTTACAGATTAAGAAATTTCCCAGGACCACATGATTAGTATATATCATAAGCAGGTTTTGAACCTATGTTTTTTTTTGTTGTTGTTGTTGTTTTTGCCTTTTGGAGGGCAGTTGGGCTTAAGTGAGTAGCCCAAGGTCACACAGCTAGTAAGTGTTAAGGGTCTGAGACCAGATTTGAACTCAGGTCCTCCTGACTCCAGGGCTGGTGCTCTATTCACGGTGCCACCTAGCCACCCCTGAACCTATGTTTTCTGACTCCAGATACAAGGTCATTTTCATTGAAGTATACATGCTCTGTGTTTATGGAAACTCTCTTCACTTTCTATTGTGAATTCTTGGCAAATTCTAGCCTTAGAATGCGGCCTGGGATAATCAGAGTTTAACATACTTATTCATGGACACACAGATGTATCAGAGGTAGACTTGAATTCAGAACTTCATTATATTAAACTTTTTTTTTTGGCTGTCTTTGTTTTGTGTTTATGCTAAGTGATTTACACATCTAAGAGGAAGCATGGAAGATGGAAAGACCTAACACTTGCATAAGAGTTCCCATGAAGTAGGGGATAGAGTTATCTACAATGGGAATTCTGAACACCTGACTGAGGAAGGCAGGTGGCACCTGGCAACTTACAGTGCAACTGAAAAAAGCCATAATGCCCAGCACTACAGCTCTTCCTGAAATTATCGATGTTGTTGAATATGTAGCCCAGATAAAGAGTGAGTGATAGGGAGTCATTGACTTCACTAATGCTTGTTTTGACTGAGACAAGTCAGGAGCCATTTGGCTACCTGAACTCTCTCATGAAGGTTTCTAGAACTGGTGGACAGAGACTTGAAGCAGATGATCCATCCTGAAGACATGGACCTACAACAAAACAATGATGACATGATGGTAACTTAACCAGATAAGGCCATGATGACAGAGATCAAAAATCAAATGGTTGCTCTTGTCTTGGTTCCAACTCCACAGGACAAGATGCTTCTCCCAGAATGACTCCATTACTTTTAATGTCATCACACTGCTGATAACTCAATCCTGGAGACTACTTCCCATAGGCTCCTCCCTTCTCTAATGGAAGGGCTGGAGGACAGAGTATCAAACTCCTCCCAAATTATTCCTTTACAGAAAACAGAAGTTGGACCTTCAGTTCAGTTTAGCATTTGTTGTTTTGCATATTTTCAGCAAAAAATTTGTAATAGCACTTCCAGGTTCCTCTCTCTTTTTCCCCATTAACTTTCCTGCCACCTTTTATGTGTTTCCTTCTTCTATTATATTAAAAACTCCTTGAGCGCAAGGATTATCTTTCTGGTCTTATTTGTTGCCCCAGGGCGTAGCACAACACCTGGCATATATTAAGCACTCAATAAATGTTAATTGAATGTAATTGAGTTCAATAAGAGGCATCAAAATCAACCCTAAGAGAATGTAGGGAGCAGCCCACTCAGTCAAGTTTTAGGGAATACAGTGGATGAGGAAAATCCAGAGGGTTTTAAGAATTATCTCCATTAAATTCCTGACCCTTGCTTCCCCATGAAATAAAAATAACCATAGATTTGTTATACTTTTCAGTTTTCGGAGAATGTAGTTTCCTCTTCCTGGTATCATAATGATCCCAATTTGCCAAAACATCTTGCAAGTTTGCTTCTATCAAGTATGTTCCAGATCTATAGACTATAGACCTCAATGATACAAGGCAAGATGTCCAGCAGTCTCTCCTTTTAGGCTGTTATGATCCTGCAAGGATGATGTTGCTGAAAGTCTCTGACCAAAAATATTATTATAGGTTTGGCATTCGAGGAATTAAGCTCACAATTTCCCATTGATTTGCTCTCCTAGTCTTCAGAATCTCTAGTATCTCATCTTTCTGCAAGATAACATCAATGTCAAAGCTCAGACATTCTCCATAAACCCTGCCCCTTTGGTCCCTCTCCACCTCTGATTGGAGAGGGAAGAGGCTGAACACCAGAAAATTCAACTTATAGCTAGTTTCCTGAATTGTTAACAGGGTTATAGAGTAGCCTGATCTTTAGAGACCTATGTGTCCATTGTGACTTACTTCAGCAATGGTTTCCTTTTTTTGTTAGCTTCAGCTGTTATAGGAACCAAATCAGAAATCCATTCAGAACTCCCATCAGTAATATGTAGAATAAGCTTCTTTCAGAAAAAAGCTTGTTAATACTTGGACTTGACTAATCCAGTTTTAAGGTGCATTAGGGATGGTTGTGTATTAACGAAAGTAAAGTTGGGCAAAATACAGATGAAATCCATTTTTGTTTGGGGACGTACTGGAAGGGTCTTCCCAAATAGGGGGATCTTAGTGTAAAAGTGTTTTTTTTTATTCTGGAAGGGGGAACATAATTTCCCCCTCATTGAACTTAACTGAGAAATTGGACTTACTTTGTCCTAATGATCAAGTTAAAAATGGTATTTCCATATAAGATCATGTTGTCCACTGGTCAGTTCCACTTGGGACTGTGTGGAAAAGAGGCAGAGTCTGCTTCTGTGTTCGATGCTCAGGTTTGGGACCTACTAGACGTAATCATTCATTCCTGAGGTGTGATTTAGATGTTGCCAGGATTGAAACTATTGTGTGATAATTTTTAAGTAGAGGTAGATTTTTTTACTTTTTGAAAACAAAGTCAGGGTTTAGTAGTTTTTCGGTTTTTTATTAGATCTTAACTTAGAGTGTGTGGGGTGTTTGTGGAGGACTAGCTCCTCTGGTGACAGAGCTTACTGAGTCCTTTTTAGGGCTACTCATCCATATTTGTTGTCACTTCATCCAACTCTCATCTATGGCTCTAGGAAGCTGTAGTATGAGCAGTGGCCACATGGTGGTAAAAATTTCTTTGCATATGCTATACACCAGGATGAGGGTAACTGACAGGCCTCAATCTCTTTGGTGAATTAGAGGGATGTCTACCCCAAGCATATGAAGACTTCCCTGGTGGAATGTGTACATGGAATTCTTTGTTCCCGTGTCCATGAAGGTGGTTGAAGCAGGCACTGTGGAGCACTTAAAATTTAGGGATACATCAAAGACAGCAGTCCTCCACAGCAACCTGTAATATCACTAGTTCTCCTGACTTTTGTCTTCCCGCTGGACTTTGAAGACTTTGGAAAAAAGAGTGAATCTGAAGACTTTGTTCAACTCTACCTTGCTTAAATACAATCTATGATGTCATTGACACTCTTAGAAGCAAAGGATGAACTATAAGAAAACCTATATTATTCATTTCATTATTTTACACTCTGGTAGCAAGACTTCATTCTACCTCTGGGTTAGGTGCCCTCTTCAACATTTTCAGGCTTTTTTTTTCCTGTGTTGTCCTTCTTTACTAGATAGTTTGAGTATTTCAAGGACAGGGACTATCATTCCTTTTCCACGCATTTACATAGTTTAGTCTAGTAACTGGCACATAGTAGGTGCTTAATAAATTTTTATTCACTGTGACTTTTTTTTTTACCTTAATGGAGCTGCTTCAGTTGACTGTCTCATTGCCATCATCATCAGCTTTGCGTTCTGAGACTTCTATCAACAACAAAGATGTAGCAGCATCCACCACATGGATTAGATTATTGAGGTCTTATACTTAAACCTTCCTAAGGGAGCAGGGTTGACTCTTCTTCTCCTGGACATTATTTTTCTTTCCAGTAATTCTTTGGGGTGAAGTTAAATGACCCCCACCACATCTTTATTTTTCTTTCTTTTTCTTGTATTGCCTGTATTTGGGAGCATTGTTCAGTTAAAAAAAAACAACATGAAAATGTTTAAATAGTAGATGTTCTAGAACAGAGGTTCTAACACTCCTGTGAAACTCCTTAATCAGATTTAAATGTAATGAGGAAATGTTTAACAATTTTTTAAAAAAATCTAACATAACAAAGGCAATGCTAATTTGTGAGTTTTCTAAATCAAATTGTGGCCACACATGTTTTTATCTGAGTTTAATGAGTGCTCTAGAAGATCATTAGGTCCTTACCTTTATGGGTTTGCTATATATTAGGACCAGCATTACCTTATTTCCCTGCAATAGGAATTAGTTTCCCCTATATGCCAACAAAGGAGGTAGCTAGGTGGCTCAGTGGATCTACCACTGGACTGGAGTCAGGAAGACCTGATGTCAAATCCTCCCTCAGACACATACTAGCTGTGTGACTTTGGACAAGTCATCTAACCTCTGTTTGCCTTAATCCAATGGAGAAAGAAATGGTAAGCCATTCCAATGTCTTTGTAAATGAACACCATGGAAAATATTAGTATGCTGTGGTCCTTAGCATGATGAAGAGTTGGATATGATCGCAAAACTAAACAACAACAAATGGGAACAAAACTGTATTTGGGACTTGATTGATCCCTCCCAGTGTGGAAGTAGCTTCTTGATCAACCAAAGACATGAAAAGCCCCACACATGTGGAGTCAGGGCCCCTCTTACTTGGTGGATTTCTGATGATCATGTGAGTCATGAAGGGTGTCACATCCAGAAATGTTAAATGCTACTTTGCTATATATCTTTGCTGGATACATGTCAAGACCAAGTAAACCTTACTTTGTTGACTTGCAAAATAACTTAGGAGTGTTCCATATATTCCCAATGTCAAATATGTACTAATACAGTGTTAATGTGAGTCATTCCTCTAACCAAAGCTCCATTAAAATAGACTCCTTTGAATGATAATTCTGGATACCATGATGGTGTCTTATTAGAATGGGTTTATGACACTGCTCTGGTGCTCTCTCTAAAATGAGATATGGAAATCAGGCCTTGCTTACTCATTTTCATTAAGATATCCCTTCACTGTTAATCATATCTTCTGACACTACTTTCAGATAAACAGGAAGAAAATAATACTTCCAAATGGTAGCATAATGACTTTAATGAGAAGCATAACATGTAACACAATTAAGACTAAGAAATGGGGGCACAGTCTGCAAAATTCCCCCCATTCCTAGCATCTCACTCTTAGTGATTTGCTTCTTTTTACACACTGTAGTTTGAAATAAGAAGAGAAAGAATATTTTCAGTAACTACTATGCTTTCAGAAAAATAAAGGCATTGTTGCATATATTACCTCATGGTATGGCAGGGGAGGGTAAATGAAAGTTCAGATTAAAATTCTTCACTACAACATCAATTACCAGTGAGATGAAAAACACTCTGGATTAAAAAAATGATAATTGTGGCTAGAACTGTAGGAACTCAAATGCCTCAGCAATGGTAATATACATGTAAATAGACCATATACTTTGAGCCTGTCTAACCTGACAAAACTTAAGGAATGAGCACTTTAAGGGTGAAGAAAATGTTCCAGATGTGGTCATTTCAACTGTAGTCAAACATGTGGATACATGGTTTCAATAGTCTGTCAGCTGTGAATAGACTTCAGGACAAATAAAAACAATACAGATGAGAAGAATATCATACAGTAAAGACACTTGGCTTGGGAGTAAATAAATGGACTGTTTTTAGACTCATTTTCATTTTGGAGGCAGGGGAATGAAAGCAGGACAAAAAAGAGAAATAGTTGATACCAGGAAACATGCCATTCAGACATGTATTCTCAACGACACAAAATGTGTATGATCATGTTAGAGTGGAGATAAAACTAGCTTTTAACTGTTTCCACTTCTTCCTGGGGACAAATTCAGGGAGAAAAGTATGGACCAGTTGAAAATATGCTGGACTAAGGCAGTGTGGGAGACAGATCCTGCCTGCAGTCAGAAAGACTTGAGTTCAAATCCAGCTTCAGATACTTACTGGCTATGTGACCTGGGCACATCACTTCACCTCTGTTGGCTTCAGTATCTTCATATGTAAAATGGGCATAATAACAGCACTAACCTCAAAACATTGATGTAAGGATCAAATGAAATCATATTTGCAGTACACTTTGCAAATTTTAAATTGCTATAAAAAAGCTAGATGTTGTTATTCTTCTTATCATTAAGGCAATTACGGTCAGTTTCCTTATCTATAAAATAGGAGATTGGGACTCTTTAGAGTTTGAGTTCCCCTTCTAGCTCCAAATCTTTTATCTTTGTCTATCAGTCCTCTTGAATTCCCTCCAGATGATTGTCTCTTCAAATATATGTTCAGACTGATTATAGGTCTCCTATTACTTTAATTAGCAATTTTCTCCCATTCTATAATTATTTACACATTTTACCCCAAATTTTTCCAAGTTCCATTAGAAAGCCTCTTATAATTTTAAAATTAAATTTGGTCAATTTGTAATAGTCACTCTAAGATTACTTGAGCTTTAAAAAATCATCCATGTAATGAAAAGCAATCAGGAATTGGAATACCTGGGCTCCAATCAAGGTTTCACCATGTATTAAGCATGTCACTCCCTTGCAGAACCACTTTAAGCTTCAACTGACTCATCTATAAAATAGAGATTCCATACCATTGTAACAGCAAGCACCCCAGCACACCCAGGGCGGCTACTAGCACAGGTTCTTAGATCTGCTTTTCTAAAGGAAAGCAACTCAAAATGGGTTAACAATCTTACTTTAATTAATCAAATACCATTTACCTAGTTCAGGGGAAAAAGTCAGCACCCTGAACTTCAGAGAATATAAACAGAAGTTACAAACAAACAGAAAAAACAGATCAGCAGACGGCTTCCAGCGTCT
>JAQQSU010018666.1:0-10431 GCA_028627135.1 Pseudochirops cupreus
ACTTCATGTTTTTTGATCATTTGTCAATTGGGGAATGGCAGTTATTTTTACAAATTTGACTTGTTTCTCTCTATATGTTTGAGAAATGAGGCCTTAAACAGAGAAACTTGCTTCCAAAAATTTTTCAGTCAAGATCTCTAACTATATTTGCCTCCATCCTCACCCCATTTATTCTATTCTCTCTCCTTTCACCCTGTCTCTCCTCCAAAGTGCTTTGCTTCTGACTATTGCCTCCCCCAATCCACCTTCCTTTCTATGAGCACCCTACCCCTTCTTTGATTCCCCCTCCTGCTTTGCTGAAAGATTTTTATGTCCACTTAAGTATGTGTGTTATTCTGTCTTTGAGCCAATTTCCCACCACCTCCACTGTAATAACTCTTTCTTATCTTTTTTATATGAGATGATTTACCCCATTCTACCTCTCCCTTTCCCTTTCTTCCAGTGTGTTCCTTTCTTGCCTTTAATTTTATTTTTAAAGATATCAGACCATCATAATCAACTGACACCTGTGTCCTCCATCTATATACATTTCTTCTAATTGCCTTAATAATGAGAAAGTTCTTATGAGTTACAAGTATCATCTTCCTATGTCAAAATGTAAACAGTTTAATCCTATTAAGTCCTTTATGATTTCCTTTTCTTGTTTACCTTTTTATGCTTCTCTAGAGCCTGATTTTTGGAAGTCAAGTTTTCTATTCAGCTCTGGTTGTTTCATCAGGAATACTTGGAATTACTTTATTCATTGGATATCCATTTTTTCCCCTGAAGGATTATACTAAGTTTTGCTGAGTGGGTGATTCTTGGTTACAATTCTAGTTCCTCTGAGGTACTATTTCGCATTTTTCAGATTGGCTAATATGAGAAAAAAGAAAAGTTGTAAATGTTGGAGAAGATAGGGGAAAATTGGAATGCTAATGCCATTGTTGGTTGAGTTGTGAACTGATCCAACCATTCTGGAGAGCAATATGGAACTATGCCCAATGTGCTATAAAACTGTGCGTACCCCTTGCTTCAGCAATACCCTCACACTAGGTCTATATCCCAAAGGGATCACGAAAAAGGGGGAAAAGAATCATATGTACAAAAATATTTATAGCAACTCAGTTTGTGGTGGCAAAGAATTAGAAATTGAGGGGATGCCCATTAATTGGGGAATGGCTGAACAAGTTGTAGTATGTGAATGTAATAGAATACCATTGTGATATAAGAAATGATGAGGGAGTGGCTAGGTGGCACAGTGAATAGAGCACTGGCGCTGGAGTCAGGAGGACCTGAATTCAAATCCAGCCTCAGACACTTAACACTTACTAGCTGTGAGATCTTGGGCAAGTCACTTAACCCCAGTTGCCCTGCCTTCCTGCCCTCCAAAAAAAAAAAAAAGACAAATAATGAGCAGGCAGAATTCAGAAAAATCTGGAAAGACTTATATGAACTCATGTTCAGTGAGGTGAGCAGAACCAGGCAAACACCGTACACAGCAACATTGTGCAATAATGACCTATGTTAGGCATTACCCTTCGAAGCAATACAATGATCCAAGACAATTCCAAAAGACTTGTTATGGAAAATACCAACCACATCCAGGGAAAGAACTGTTGAGTCTGACTGCAGATTGAAGCAGACTTTTTTCACTTTTTTTCATTTTTGTTTTTTCTTTCTCGTGATTTTTTTCCCTTCTGTTCTGATTCTTCTTTCACAACATGACTAATGTGGAAATATTTTAATATGATTGTATACGTATAATATATATCAGATTTCTTTCTTTCTTGAGGAAAGGGGAAGGGAGAGAAAAAGGGAGAGCAATTTGGAACTCAAAATTTTACAAAAATGAATGTTAAAAACTATCTTTGCATGTAATTTGAAAAAAAGTACTATTAAATAATAAAATTTTAAAAAATTAAGGTGGGACTTTGCTTCCAGGGTAGAAAGTGCACTATCCCAAGGTTCAGAGATTTTGTGCAACTGTTTTCAGGGATTCTCCTTGGTACCTGTTAAGTTTTCAGTTTTTCCAAGGTGATATGATCTAAGGAGAGGT
Source organism: Pseudochirops cupreus (assembly GCA_028627135.1). NCBI lineage: Eukaryota > Metazoa > Chordata > Mammalia > Diprotodontia > Pseudocheiridae > Pseudochirops > Pseudochirops cupreus. The sequence continues at coordinate 2,036 of JAQQSU010018666.1, forward strand.
GTGCTTACTACTCTTCTGACCTGTGTTCTCATCTACGAGTGACCACAAGCACTCTTTTCTGCCACAGGCCTGCAATGAGGGTCTCTTTTCCACTGCCTTAAGTTCTGATGTGGTAGTGCTCCATCTCACCATGGGACTGCCACCCAAGAACCACATTTTGATTCTGAGTATGAGCAAAGCAACAGATTCCTGCCTCAGTACTATCAAAGAGTCCTTTGTAATCTCCTTCTGACCAGTTGTTTGACCTTCTTGCCTTTTGTAGTCTGAGAGCTCTGGAAGCAGCAGCTGCTGATTCAGTCACTCCAAAGACCTGCTCCTGGTTTGCTCTGGCCTGGTCTGCACTGGTGCAGCCTGCACTTGACTGGGTTCCACTCTCACCCCAGTGCAACAGACCTTCCCTGCCAAACTTTTAAGTTATCTTGGACTGGAAAATTGATATACCCTGCCCCTTTGTAAATTCTGCAACTCAAGGAATTGTTTTAGGACATTTTTTAAAAGGTATTTAGAGGGGTTTAGGAGAGAGCTCAGGCGAGTCCCCAAGTTCTCTCTGCTACCTTGGCTCTGCCCCTATTCGTTGCCCTTAAAGGTATTTTGAAGCCCGTTGTGTAGCCCTGTGCCCTAAAACATGTCTTTATCTCCTTTGACTGGAACTAACATTCCCTCCCATCTTGGTGCTAGAGTGAAATATGCATCCTTCATTTGCCATTCAAATAAAGTACTACCCATCTAACATGAGAGTCACAGGGAACACGGTTGTCACATAGACTTTTTGTTTGTGGCTTTTGCTTATCACTTTGCCATAAGTTAAGCACACTTTTGAGTCACAATAGACGTCCTTCTGATGTATTCATATTAGACATTACATCAGCCAGTAAAATGCCGTTCCTTTCACGTAGCACAGCACATGGCGCCTAAGAGGTCCCTGATAAATTCTCGTTGATTGATTGATTCGTAAGGATTGATTAACGAATGGATTGCTTCTGGTGAGTATCACTAAGTAAAATTCAAACAACCAGATTGCTCCACAACTCAAAATAGATTTTGATAGTGATCTGTCAAATACTGATTTTTCTGAACCTCAATCCTAAATCCCAGAGCGACGTTCTCTAAAGCAATTACTTCACTGTCTGATTTATATTTTCTGGGCATTTGCTAATCTTACCAGCACATGGAAGCAAGCACAGAATTAACAATAAAAAGCAGCTAAAATAGATTAAACTTTACTGTGGCCTTAGAGCATATTAAAGTAGGAAGGGAACATATGCACGTGGGCTGACATTTCAGAGGACAAAAGAAAAGAAAAACATCTAATATATTGGAAATTAAGTAAATTGTTCATGCTTTGAAGAAGAGGTTAAGTTAATTCCCGTGATATGCCCCATATATCATCTTTTCTGGACAAAGAGTAGAGATTCACAAAGAGCTGGTTATTATGCAACACTCCACTCAGTCATGGGTTCCTGGTTCTTGAGAGAAGTAGCAGACACCAGGCTAATGCAAGGGATATAAAGCTTTAGTTCTTGCAGTGATGAAGAGAAACACACTCCCTACTCTAATAATAGATCAAACTCTTGATAGGAAATTTGGAACACTGGAAATAATCACCTTCTTACCCTAAAACCGGGAGATTTTTGTCTGGTTACCTGCTCTTATGCTGTGAATCCTTAGCGCTCTCCCTTGGTCTTTTAGGGCTGACGTAAAAAATTGTCTTTCATTGAATTGGAGCTAATATGGACAATATTAACCTCTGAAGAAGTGGGGAAAACTATTAGAAGAAAGCCTGGTTCCCTGTAAGATTCAATGAAGCAGAACCATTGAAAAGGAAGGAGTCTGTTTTGGAACTCCTTTCACGAGGGAGGATAAATCACAGTAGAGAGGAAATTTCCTTGTTTCCTTCAGAATAGCCTTTGAGTTAGTAGGTACCCCTGAGACCATCCAGTGAAGTTCAGAAATGAAAAGAAAATTCTCAAGTGGTCATCTTGCTTCCACTTAAAAACCTTCAGCAATAGGGAACTTGTTATCTCACGACAGTATCAATTCCATGTTTAGAAAGCTCTGATTTTTAGGCAGATTTTCATTTCATCGAGCTAGAATCTGTGACTCCTGTCACTTACTCCTATTTTTGCCCAATCAGGCCAAACAGAGGAAGACCTGATTTCCAGTCCTGAACCTTCTTAGCATCAGAGATTTAAGGCCTCTCAGGATTTGTCGTGCATAATTTGTACCTTTTTTTTTTGCCAGATTTCCCTACTTAAAACTCACATTATCTTTAGTAAACAGGAGAATCACCCTATTCCCATATTTTAGCTTTTAAATCCTAGGTTCTAGACTACTTTAGATTTTATTTCTCCCTCCTCAAATATTAATCTAGGTAGCAATTTTATAGACCATTTAATTAAATACTTGACAAACTAGGAACAAAATGATAGTCAAGAAAACTCTTCTTAAATTTAATCTGGAAGGCAGAAAAAAAAAGAAACAATCAAATAGGTAGAATTACAGAATATTTGCACGTAAAAAAGCTTCTTGAGTAAGTTAGCATTTAAGCCAGTGAGGGGTGACAGAAGAGGGACTCATCTCTTTATGTTTTTATTGGCATTCCTCATATTCAGTGGTGAATTTTGGGGGCACAGACTTGGAATTTTCCTCACTGAGCTTACTTCAGACCTGTGCCTCCAGAGGGCCAACAAGGACAGTGTCTCCATGAATAGTGAAACGTGCCCATGACCTTGTGAGAATGGGTGGGGATGATATAGTGGATGTGGAAATTGAGTCTGCTTCAAAATTCATTATTTGCTACCTGTATAGATACACAAGTGAAATGAGTAGTTTCTATTTAGCTTCTTCTCCCTATTACTTTGGCAGTTCTTCCATAGAATTAATGACTTTTCTTATCAAAACCACTATTCTTGTTTTGTTCAGCTGTGATTCTACATTAAGCTCCCTTAAGTGTAGTCATTTTGAGATAGCAGTGTATGTGTGTGTGTATATTTGTGTGTGTATATGCACAAAAAGAAAAAGAATATTTCTTTCAGAAAGATTAGCGTGGAGGTTTGAGTCCGAGGTTTGCTATTAACTCTGTTTCTAAAACTTCTAATGAAAAAAATTAACTACAACTATTCTGATAACTGAAAATAAAGGATCACATTCTTTTACACTGTACACATATTCAGAAGCATAAACTTATACCACCAACAGTACTACTATTTTTGTTTTAATTATGTCTTCATTGAAACACATCCAGAACAGGTCAAAAATTCACTGACTACAGAGTGTCAGTCACACTTAAGTAAAAAAAATAATAAATGGAGACTAAGTTAATTTTTTTATTTATCAGGTGACCCTAACAGTAAGAATTTTAAGATGTTTAGGGATTTTCATAGAGCAAGTATACATGAGAATTTAATACTTTAAATCATAGAGCAGATTACCCGATTTGTTTTTTTAATTACTCTACAGAATTAAATATCTTACCTATTTATCTTGTGATTTCCTTAAAAAGATGGCATCTTGTTCCTGTATTAGGAAATACAGATCGACCTGGCTTTTCCAAAGGCCTGTGTTATATAACTAAGCATGCCATATGCTTCTATTCTTCTTCCTGAAACACACTTTTAAGGGGTGATTGAAAAATCCTGAATTTTAAAATTTAGCACAAAAATAACATGTGAAAATGAAAAAAAATATGAAATGAAATCAACTATTAAATTTCAAGGTACAAAAAAAAGACTGAGTTTATATCTGAATTTCTCCTTCTCTTTCCTCCAATGGAGATTTGATCTATAAACAGAATAAAGGGGTCTCTTTTGGGTAAAAGTTTTAGCTGACATTGGAGTTTATATTCCAAGGCAAAGTGGCCACATAGTTTTCAGTTGTAGATCTACATAACTGATAAACTAACATGATAGTGGCTCCTGGCAGTTCCACAAATAAGACATACCATTCCTCTGCTTTGGGCATTTTCTCTGTCTCTCCCCCGTGACTGGAACATTCTCCCTTCTCAAAGCCAAATACTCACCTTTCTTGCTTCCTTTAAGTGCCAACTAAAATCCTACCTTCTATAGGAAGTCTTCCCTAAATCCTCTTTATCTCAGGGCTTTCCCTCTTTTAATTTTTTCCTATCTATCCTGACAGAGCTTGCGAGGTGGTGCACCTAGATGGATAAAGCACTGGTGCTAGCCTGAAATCAGGAAAACCTGAGTTCCAATCTGGCCTCAGACACTTACTAGTTGTGTGACTGTGGCAAAGTCACTTTACCCTGCTTGCCCCAGTTTCCTCATCTGTAAAATAAACTGGAGAAGGAAATGGGAAACTATTCACTGTGCCAAGGAAATCCCAAATGGAGTCCTGGAGAGTCAGACACGTCTGAAAGGCCTGAACAAGGCTTGTCTTCTATGTATTGTGTGTGTGCTGTCTCCACCTGGATTGTAAGAGTTGGGAGGTCGAGACTCTTTCTTTTTTTGTATCCCCCAGCTCTTAACACAATGCTTGGCACAGAGTAGGTGCTTAATAAATAGATATTGACTGAGTGATTGTTTCAGTGTGCAGTTTCATAGGAGTGGAGCTGGAAGTGCCAGAGGAAGCCTTTATGCTTCGTTTCATGCAACAGAAAGCGGTACTAAGTATTGTGAGGTATTTTTGGGCGTTAAAACCGAATTATGTTTGTGTGTAATCCTTCAGGTATTCATGAATTGCAGGACCAAACACTTTTCAGATGGACAGGTCTACAACACTAGGTAGGCTGCTGGGTAGGTTAAAGATACATATGTAGAGAGATAGACAGATGTGTGTGATTCGCAATTTCAAAAGTAAGTGACAGCAATTATGTTCTTGGAATTCAATCCAATTTAAAACCGATTCTGTACTTCTCTCAAAGTATAGAATGTTGTTATATGTAGAAATCATTATCTATCTCTTTAATGTTTTTTAAATATTTCCCTCACAAAGACATTAGGAGTCAAACCAAAGACAGAATAGATTATGAAGGACACAAGTACTTGTAACTGTGTAAAATTTCAAAGTTTTACATGAATAAATTTTATGGAGATAGAATTAGAAGAAAAACTATAGAGAAGATATGTACTAGGTACAGGGATTTAAAAATATATAACACCAAGTCATTCCCCAGCAGATAAATGACCAAAAGATATGAACAGCTTTCAAAAGATTTATGACTACAGTGACCACATGAAAACTTGTTCTAAGTGAATAATACAAGTGAGAGGAAAGCAAATTAAAATAAATCTGAATTTTTACCTCAGACCAGGCAAATTATCAATGATGAAGAAAGAATCTGTTTGCAAGGGCTGTGAGAAGACAGGTGTCTCAGTGCATTATTAATGGAAGCGTTGAGCAAGTCTTATGGCTCTGGATTTCAATCTTCAATGCGTGAAAGTGACTGAAGTGTTCGTAAGCTATAGTGAGCACACTGAGCAAGGAGGTCAACGACAGAAACAAAAGTCCAATATATGCCAGAATACCCAGAGCAACAATTTTGTGCTAGCAAAGAACTGAGGACAAAATATGCCCCCCAAAACAGGGGAAAACTGAAAAACAAACACAACGGTAATATATGAATGTAATGAGTTAATATGGTGCAGCAAGAAATGACAACTATCAAATAGGGGACATTCAGAGAGATGTGATAAAATTTGAATGAAAGGATGTAGAGAAAAACAAGTGAAGCCATGATAACTCTATAGACAATTCTTATACCAGTATATAGTACAGGAAAGTAATCCTGAAAGGAGGTGGACCTCTTAGTCACGGAAAAGCCAGGGAAGGTCCTGGAAGAGACACAATGTGACATGTGGCCTCTGGAAGCACAGAGAGCTGGGGTGGCCCTTTGGACAGTTTGCACTGGGTAGTGACATTGGAAATTTTAATTTAATTTTTTTCTCTGTCGCAAGAGAGTGGACGGTTTAAAGAGAACATGCATCAGTAAAACACTTCTTTATTGTTTTAAGAACACTAGGAGACAGAGGCAGGAAGCACAAAAATAAAGTGACCTGCTGTGATCCCCGAGCTGCATCTTGTGAAGAATGGCTGCCCTGGGTTCAGGGACCTTTGCAAGCCCACCTTCCTCGTTGAGAGTCCCCATCAGGGTGTTCATAGCAGTTAGCCGTTTGTTTCTGACCAAACTAAACTGTTCATGCCAGTGACCAATGACCTCTTAATTGCCAAAGCTGATGATCTTTAAGCTATATGGAAAGAAAAGCTTTTGGTGCATAGAGATCTAGTGGGGGGGAGGGTGGGGATGGAGAAGGGGGAAAGGGGAGGAGGAGGAGGAAAACCACATAAACATCCTTATCATCCTGTCTACTTCTGGTTTTGTCCCCAAAAGTTTTCAGAAAGCTTCCAGAAAATGAGCTTACATACTAAAACAATTCATTATAAATACCTATAGAACCACATGTTTGGGTTGTTTTTTTAGTATTATGGTCAATTATGCTTACAATTTTCCTAATATTTAACTGGTTCCACACTCTTAGTATAAATATGACTTGATCACAGTATATAATCATTTTGATATTGTGCTATATCCCCTTACTAATATTTTATTTAAAATCTGTGAATCAATATTCCCTAGGGATATTGATCTCTAACTACATTCCTCTATTTTGCCTCTTGTTTAGTCAGCAGGATCGTGTATGTGTTATGGAAGTCATTTTGTAGGACCCCTTTTTTCTTCTTGGTTTTTTCCAAGCAATTTATGTCATATTTGGTGATATTCGCTTGTAAATTCATCCAGTCTAGTTTTTTTTTCTTCTTCTTCTTTGGATATGAGGTCTGGTTTAATTTATTTCTCATAGATTGTCTTAAGATCTCTGTTTCTTATTCTGCTAACTGAGGTATTTAATGCTTTTGTAATTATTCATGTTTTCATGTAAAATGTATATTTATGAAAAATAGGTCCATTAATTTCTTATTTTTCTTTTTCATTGTGAATTTTTTTTTCATTTTTGATACCAGTAAGTTCATTTTCTTCTTTTTTAAAATCAAGTTTGATACTAGAGTAACTATTCCAAAATGACTGGCTCTCAATTTATTTATTAATTGGCATGGCATTTTGGAATAGTTAATCTAGTGCCTAGTTCTTTAGTACCTCGTAGCTACTTCTTTAATTTTCAGAATTTCTATTTTGGTGTTTAATTGGGGAAGAGTATTCATTTGTTGCTTTCTAGTTGCATCCTCAAGTTGTTGATAGGCTCTCTCTCTTTTTTATTGTTGAAAGTGATTAGAGAGATACGTTTTCCTTTAAGCACCGCTTTGACTTTCTCCCCCCAAAAAGTTGGCATGTTATCTCATGGTTGTCATTTTATTTTAGGAATTTATTCATTGTTTCTATCATTTATTCCTTTAACTCAACCCATTTTAGGATTATGTTATTTAGTGTTGTAATGCCAAGCAAAGGCAACTTCCAAGGTTCAGATTACCAGCACAGTAAACCCCATTTATTCAGCAAACATTCACAGAACAGAGAAAGTCAAAACACAGTGTAACTTGTTCCTTTAGAAAGTAAATTCTCAATTCAATCCAGGTACCGCTGCACCCCTAGACAGTACATTCATTCAGTCAGTGTAACGATACTGGGATTGGAAGATCTTCCACGCCCCTGGAACTTGCTGATGTAGCAGGAAGGGGTGGAGCCAGAGACCACCGAACCAAGGGAGTCTCCATACAGGGCTGACTGGAAGGGGAGGCAGAGGCAGTGGCTGCAGGTGGGAGCTCCTTTTTCTCTGAGCCGGGAGAATCTCTGCTAAGGACTCCTGCTAAGGACTGCCTGAGGGCGGGAACTGCGGGCAGGAGTCGCTGCTGGGAGTGAGCTGCCTGGACGCTGAGCAGCTGCGTGGGGGAGGAGAGGAGGATCTCTGCCTGAGGTAGCCAGTCCTGTTTGAAGGCTTGAGAAGGTGGGCGTTTACTACTTTAACTACATATGGCAACTTCATCACTACTGTGTTGGCTTTGACTTTCTGGTTTGGGGACTCCGTTTTCTGGTATTTAAATGAGTGCTCTAGCGATATTTCTTATGTAGAGAACCTGTTACATTTCATGATTAATAATCATATCAGCATACTTATAGTTACTGTAGGCATTGTGAATGCTGCATTGCTGATAGTCAGTCAGAGTCTCTTCTTAAATGGAGATTAGTTTCCAATCTTAAACAAAGTACATTCATTTATTTTTTTTATTTTTTTTAAATTTATTTTATTAAATTTTTTTTGAGTTACATATTTTCTCCCCGTCTTTCCCCCGCCCACAACCCCAAAACAGCCATCCCAGTGTTTCCCCCCTCCCCCAGTCTATTCTCTCCTATGTAACTTTTTGGTAGGGCAGGATGGATCTCCCAACTGCAGTGCCTGTGTATCTCAAGTTCCAGTTGGATGTAGTCAATA
>JAQQSU010018667.1:0-10431 GCA_028627135.1 Pseudochirops cupreus
TAATCTCCTTAACTTTTTTTCTTGTTTATTTTATGGTTAGATTTACCTAGCTCTGAGAGAGGAAAGTAGAGGTCTACTATAGCTTTAATATGAGTATTGTTTTATTATTTCCCCCTGTAATTCATTTAAATTTTCCTTTTATAATTTGGAAACACTGCAACTTGGTACATATATGTTTAGTACTTGTATTACTTCATTATCTATGGTACCATTTTAGCAAAATACAGTTTCATTGCTAATTTCTTTAATTAGATCTACTTTTTGCTTTTGCTTTTCCTAAGATCATGATTGTTACCACTGACTTTTTTTTTTACTTCAGCTAAAACATAAATTCTACTCCAGCCCCTTATTTTAACTCTATTTGTCTTTCTGTTTCAAGTGTGTTTCTTGTAATTGACATATTGTAAGATTTTTATTTCCAATTCATTCTTCAATCTGTTTCTGTTTTATGAGTGAATTCATCTCATTCATGGATGGCAATGGTGATGATCATTAACTAAACATTTCCCTCCATCTCATTTTCTTCTGTTTATTCTTCTCTTTATCCTTTCATCCTTTCCCTCCTCTAAAGTCCATTTTGTTTTTGACTACTGCCTTTTTTATCTGCCCTCCCTTTTATCATCCCCCCTTTCTCTTAACCCATTCCCCTCCTACTTCACTATTGATTAAGATATGTTTGTAGGGCAGTGATGTGGCACAGAGAATAGAGCACTGGCCCTGGAGTCAGGAGGACCTGAGTTCAAATTCAGCCTCAGACACTTAACGCTTACTAGCCATGTAACCTTGGGCAAGTCACTTAACCCCCATTGCCCTGCCTTCCCCCTCCAAAAAAAAAAAAAGCAAAAAAAGAGATATGTTTCTACTACCATTTGAATGTGTAAATAATTTTTTTTCTCTTTGAATCAATGTAGTTATGAGTGAGTTTCAAACATTTACCACCACCACCACCACCACCATTTTCCCCTCTACTATAAAAGCTCTTCCTTGCATCCCTCTGTTATGTAAGATAATTTTCCTCATTCTTCCCCTCCACACTTTTCACAGGGCATCCCTCTTTCTTGCCTATCCATTTTTTATATCATCTCAACATAGTAGAAGCTATAGGTATCTACTCCCCATGTAAAACTATAAACAGTTTAAACTTGAGTGCCTGATGCTTTTTCTCTCCTGTTTACCTTTTTATACTTCTCTTGAATCTTTTATCTGAAAGTAAAATTTTTCTATTCAGCTCTCATTTTTTCATCAAGAATGCTTAAAAGTTGTCTATGTTATTAAATGTCCATTATTTCCACTGAAGGATTATACTCAGGTTTGATAGGTAGATTATTTTGGGTTGTAATGTCAGTTCTTTTGCCTTCTGGAATATCATATTCCAAGTCCTTTGCTCCTTTAATATGGTAGCTGCTAAATCTTGTGTGATCCTGGTTCTTGGTTCTACAGTATTTGAATGGTGTCTCTTGGGCTGCTTAAAGTATTTTCTCTGACCTGGGGGATCTAAAATTTGGTTATATTATCCTTACAAGTTTTCATCTTGGGATCTCTTTCAGGTGGTGATCAGTGGATTCCTTCGATTTTTAATTGCCCTCTGGTTCTAGTATATTGGGGCAGTTTTCCTTGATAATTTCCAAAATATGATGCCTAGGTTCTTTTCTTTGATCATGACTTTCAGATAGTACAAGAATTCTTAAATTATCTCTCCTCAATCTATTTTCCAGATGGCTTGTTTTTTTCCAATGAGATACTTCACATTTTCTTCTATTTTTTTCCTGTCATTTGAGTTTGTTTTATTTTTTCTTGATGTCTTGTTGAGTCATTAATTTCTACTGGCCCAATTCTAATTTTTAAGAAATTATTTTCTTCAGTGAGTTTTTGTACCTCTTTTTCCATTTGTCTAATTTTACTTTTTATGGAGTTATTTTCATCAGTGAATTTTTTTTATTTGGTCAAGCCCCTTTTTTAAGGTGTTATTTTCTTCAGTATTTTTCTAACCCTTTTCTCAAGCTGTTAATTGTCTTTTCATAATTTTCTTTCTTCACTCTTATTTCTTTATCTAGTTTTTTCTCTACCACTCATATTTGATATTGGAAAAAAATTCTTCTTTGTTTTTACCTGAGAATTCTTCTTTTGCTTATGTCTAATTCATATTGTTCTTTAAGGCTTTGCCTGTAACTGTTTTGACTTAATTGTCTTCTTCTGAGTTTTTGATTTGATGTTCACTGTCATCATATTACCTTTTTATGGTCAGCACCTTTCATTGCTGTTTGCTCATTTATCTACCCCATTTTTAAAAATGTTGAGCTCTGTGTTAAAGTTGAGCTCTGTCGCCAGCATGGGAGAGAAGGCATTGTCCCATGCTTCAGGATTTTTTTCACTACTGTTTTCAAAGCTAGTTCTAGGGGTTTAGACTTTGGTTTTTGGTGCTTCCAAAGTGGTATGATCTGAGAAGAGGTGTGATCACAGTTCTCCTGATCTCTATTCTGATCCTTAACCTGGAAGGGCCACTGGTCCATTGGATTTGTAATCAACACTGTCTCTGGGCCCCTGCTCCCTTGGGGCCAAAAGTGATACTATTCCTCAGTGTCCATAATCCCTTGAGACCAAATAGCTATTGCCTTCCAAGCAATACTGCTCTTCATGGCTTCTATTTCATCTTGACAAAAAGTGGTACTTTCTGCCCTTAAACTATGACCCAGAAGTGGATATAGGCAATGGAGTTACTAAACTATGTCTGGGCTTGCATCCAGTGGTAATACAGAGGTCCCCTATAATTTATTTTTGACTAGTTGCCAAGTCCTTTTATTTGGTTCGAGAGTTCTTAAAGCTTCTTTTGCTTCTGTTACCACCACCTAGTACTGGTATTTCACTAACATGGGCTCTAGGTCAGTCTCAATCCCTATGTCGTTTATCTTTCTTTCTGACCGCCTGTGTTTTATTGGGCTAAAAAAAATCTCACTCCAATCTTTTATTGGCTCTGTCACTCCAGAATTCTATTTGTGGCATTATTTAAAGTTGTTTGGAGGGGAATATTAGGAGAGTTGGGATGAGTGTTTCCTCTACTCTGTTATCTTGGCTCAACCCCTCAAAGTTCCCACATTACCTTTTGAAAGAAAGTAGCCATTACATATAGGCATACTATAAAACTTCTGAGGAGTCTATAAGCCTTTGACTTCTTTTGTTTCTCAAGTCCCTAACATGATTTTAGCCTCATTCCTTCATTCACCTTGCTCACCCTCACAATGAAGTCAGTGATTCAAAGGATAGCTTAACTTGATTTAAAGGACCTTCTCAGAATTTTCCTGCCTTTTCCTTCTCTACAACAGCTGTTGGTATATAAGCCACAATTGTATTCATGGTAGGCTTTTTGTTTTCTTACAATCTTCATGAATATGGCAGGATGAGATAACCAAGTATCCTATGAAATGATGTTTCTTGTTGCCTTTGGGAACAGGATGAAACCACCTTTGCCAAGTCTTTTATTTGCCTCTCTGAGGACAACCTGTAAGTCATTCCTTCTATTTAGCAGAACTTTTACTTTTTCTTTTGTTTGTTTGTGTTTTTTTTTTAATGGAGAGATTTTTCCATGTTATGTTAATGTCAGTTCAGTTCTTCAAATAGTATGTTAATTGTTTGGTCATTAGACAAAGATGCATACTTCTGGCTTGTAGCACAGTGCCTTACATAAAAAGGTGCTAAATAGTTTTTTGACAATGTTAGAATAGCTACAGTTAATGTTTATAACTCTCAGAACCTTCTCCTCCATTTTTAGTTACTCCATTACCATCATGGTAATCATTATAGTCTCTGAATCTATAGCCCAAGGACCAACCTCACAGAGACACTCACACCCAGGAGAGATTGGACCTAAAATGGTGAATTCTTTGGCCAAGGCAACCCAAGAAACAAAACAAACAAAAAACACAAACTTTTTAAAGGATAGCTTATGAAAAATTTGTGATTTTCTCTTAAAACTGTATGCATATGATTGTCATTTCCATTATATTGGTAGCTATGTCTCTTCTAGATAGTATTCTTTTATTACTAAAGCAGCATATGGAGACCATGTTGCTGGGGGTTGCTATGAAAAATATGTTGTTTGTGTTTAATAGCTGATTAAATAGTCACGTAAAATCTACATGCATGTTTATAGCATAGATTTGAGTTAGATTTCTCTTGGTACCTAAACACAATGTTTATAGAAAGAATTCTAATTATTTCTTTAACTCTTTCATTGTATCTACTCCCATTTATGAAACTATTATTCCCCACTCTTGTTCCCTTTTGTTGTAATTGAAGAGAGCGTACAGGGAAAAGGAAAAAGAAAAGGAAGAAAATAAATTTGGCTACAGTAATGACGAGTCTTTATGGGTTAAAAACATTGTAAAGCAGCCCTGAGTTGCCTGCTTCCCATCTAGAAAAATTTCATTCTACCCATGCTCACCAAAGAAAGAGGAGCCTGAGTTTCTGGCTGAGATAGGTGCTAAGAAAATAACCATAGCAATGTACCCTCAAAATGCACCAGGAATATGAAAAAATGCTCCCCCTTACCCAAGCAAATAAGAAAACTGAGAGCAACTATCCAGAAAAAAATAATTTGGGGATGGAGGAAGAAGATTTATATTTATTCAAATCACCTGGAAAATGTCAATGATTTATCTGCTGCTTTTCTTTGTCTAAGGATTAGAGATTACTAGGTATATAAATCATAGAAGCAATGAAGTTTAGTAGCAAGAGGGCTAGCCTTGGAGATATGAAGCCCTGGATTCAAGTCTTGCCTCTGGTACATATTGGCCATTTGATCATGGTCAAGTGAGTTAGCCTCTTAGTGCTCCAAATTAGAAGTTAGAAAAGAGATGCCCACCTGCATTAATGAAGTTCTTCATATCAATGAAATTACCAACCTGGACCTCATTCCAATCACCATCCAAGAAAAAAATTTTTTAATAATTTTAATCATTCCATTTTTAGTTAGGTACATAGAATCAAAGGGCAAAAAGGAAACTTGGAGGTTATTTCATCTAATTTGATACCACCAAATCAGTACCCTATGTAAATTTCCTAGCCAATGGTAATCTAACTTCTTTTTGAACACCACTGGCAAGGAATTCACTAATTCACAAGGGAGCAAGGTGATACAGTCAGTAAGATACTGGGCCTGGAGTCAGCAAGATACGAGTTCAAATCTACCCTCAAATAATTACTAGCTTGAGATCCTAGAATAGTCAATACAATGCTCTCTGCCTCAGTTTCTTCATCTGTAAAGAGGAGACAATAGCACCTGCCTTCCAAGGTTGTTGTGAGGACTAGATGAGATAATATTTGTAAAGTATTATATAAATGCTAGCTATTTTATTTATTTTCAAACAGTTCCAACTATTTTTTTAAATTTTATGTTAGACTCAAATGCCAGAACACAAATACAGAACAGAGAAAAGAAACAAAAACATATCATAAACTTAAATATTGGAACTTAAATACAAAGTATGAAAGGAAAAAAGCACATTGTATGCATAGCAGAACATAAGAGAGGATTCAAAATATGTAACAATGAATTTTCATTTCAAGAGACCCTGTAGGATAAATAATACACATATTGAAAATTGTCCATCTTTCCTTTCTTGTAAGTTTTCTTTTCTTCTCTGCTGTGCACTTTTTTACTCTGTTCTTTTTTTCCCTCCCCACACCACCTCCAGAAGGCTACAACAAAGTTTAGATATATATCTCTATAGCTATAGATATACATACACACAACTATACATATATAGACATATGCTTTCCCAAACATACTCTACTCCTGATCTTTGTTTTTATGTTTGTTCATATCTCTTGTTTCCTATCCCTCCACTTTGCCCTCCTATTACCTGCCTATCTCCCTCCAAGGATCCCTCCCCTATCTTCCCATTCCATAAATCTAAACACCCTTCTATACCCCCCCCTTTTACCTATTCTCTCATTCTTCTTTCTAAAGATCTCTCCCTTGTCCTCTCCCCCCTCTGTATGCCCCTACTGTTTTATTTCTTCTGAATTTAGAAGACTGTTGTGCTCTTCTAAATATATATGTATTATCCCCTCTTAAACCTATTCCTGATGAAAGTAGATTACCAGAACTACCAGTCCTCCTCCCCCATTTAATTCCTCTGTATCGATTCTTCCTCTTGTATAATTTGTATAAACTAACTGCTCTTTTGAGCTGTTCCTACAAGGTTTTATTTTTTAAATTCATATCATACTTAGGTTGCCCCAGTCTTTCTTATGAGCTACCTGATTATTCATAAGAATCTTAGACATACATTTAACATTATATATGTATGTATATATACATATATAATAGTCTGTCCTTACAAACTCCTTATAATCAGTCTTTGGTATGTACTTTATATGTCTCTTGGTTCTTGTACATCAATTCTTCTATTCAGTTCAGTATTTTTTTTAACAAAGTCTTGAAAGTTTGAGAGTTTATCAAATATCTATTTTTATTCATTCAAGATAATACTTAACTTTGCAGGGTATGATATTTTTGGCCAGAGCCCCAGTTCTTTTGCTCTTCAATATGTTGTGTTCCAAGACCTGCAGTCCTTTAAAATCTCTGCTGCTACGTCTTGTGCAATTCTAATTGTGCCACCGCCATGTTTGAATTGTTTTAATCTTGCTGCTTTTAATATTTTATCCTTGTGTCGGGGTTTTCAGAATTTGACCATGATATTCCTATGCGTTTTCCTCATAGGATCTCTTCTAAGTTGTGATCAATGGATTTTTTTCTATTCCTACTTTCCCCCCTTTAGCCTGAAATCAAAGCCAAACCTCCTACTTCCTCTAAGTGCCCACAGCCAGGGGCTTTCTGCCCCACTGCTTCTGCACTCACCGGGTGTGTGTGCTGGTTCCTTCTCGCCCCTGCCACTCCTCTGGCATTCCTGGTCAGCAGAGGTTCCCTCAATCTTCCCAGGCTCAAATGCCCAACTCCCCTCACTATCCAGGAGTTAAAGTTCCTGTGGCTGGCACAAGGCAGCCTCTCAAACCAACTAACCCCAGGGCTTGCCACTTGTTTAAGAAGCTCCCTGCTTGCTGTTAAAAGAGAACCTAACCTGGAGGTGTTTACCCTTCATAAGAACCAAACCTCCTCCTGGGATTTTTCTTTTGATCTTCTCAAATTGTCCTTAGAAGACCCTGGTTGTGCCCCTGTTCTTATTTATCTCCACCCACACTCTGTTCACCCTAAGGTGCTATTTTAACTCTTAAGTGGGTGAAAATCTTGAGAGCTCGGGATTTTCTGACCTACTCCATCTTTCCTGAATCCTCTACTCCAAACAATTCTAATTGTTAGGAAGCTTACCTATGTTGAGCCAACTTGGGACCAAAAGGACTATTAAAAATGCTCCACTAGCCAGATAGTCAGGGGGAGTTAGTCAGTCAGACATTTATCAAGAGCTGATGTTCCAGGAACTGTGCTAAGTGTTGAGGATACAAAGAAAATCAAAGCCTGCCCTCAAGGAACTCACAGTCTAATGGCAGAGACAACAAGCAAACAAACAAACACATATGTACAAAGAAGCTAAAACCAGATAAACAGAAAATAATCAACAGAGGGGCACAGGAGAAAAAAAAAAGAGGAATTGGGAAAGGCTTCCTACAATTTTAGTTGGGATTTGAAGGAGGACAGAAGATAGCAATCAGGAGGGAGAACATTCCAGGCAGGGCACAAAATAAGAGAAAAATGCCTAGAGCCAAGAGATGAAGTGTGTTGTTCCTGAAATAGCCGAGGAGGCCATGTCACTGAGAGAAATGGGAAACGGGAGGTATAAGGTGTAAAAAGACTGACAATGTCAGGAAGGGCTTAAGCTATTAAGTGTTTTAAACTGCCAAAAGAAGATTTTGTATTCAGTCCTGGAAGTAAGAGGGAGCCCTTGAAGTTTATTAAGTGTGAGGGTGACTTGGTCAGGTCTGTGCTAGGAAAATCACTTTGGTAACTGAAGTGGAGTGGGGAGAGATTAGTAGCAAGCAGCCCAAATAGCAGGTTTTTGCCATAGTACAGGCACCAGGTAATGAAAGCATGTACTAGGATGGAGACAGTATCAGAGGAGAGAAGGGCATGTATTTGAAAAATGTTTTAAAGATGAGATTGACAGACCTTGGCAACAGATATTGGGCGAGGGCAACATCAGGAGTAGAGGATGTCATCTAGATTGTGGACCTAGGGGAGTGGGAGGATAGTGATACTCTAAAAAGTAATAAGAAGTCTGAAAGTGGGGAGGGTGTAGGGGGAAAGATAATGAGTTAAAGTTTTGGACATGGTGAGCTTAAGGTGTCTCCTGGACATCCAGTTTGAGGTGTCTCCAACACTCAGTTAAAGATGTGCAACCAGAGGTCACCAGAAGGTATAGGGATGTACTTACATAAAATATTTTGGTTGATAAAGAGTTACTAAGTTTTCCTGCCGAATTTCTTACTTCTGCTGATGGCACCATGATTTACATAGTCACCCAGTTAAGAAATCTGGGAGTCATTTCTTTCTTAACCTCTTCTTTGTCCCCAATACCTAATCAGTCACTAAACCCTACTGATTCTTCTTTTGAAATGCCTCTCAGGTCTATCATTTTCTTTCCATTCCCATCACCCTCATCAACGTTTTCCGTATTATTCACCTGGATTGTTGGAACAGCCTCCTAATTGGCATTCCTCTTTCCAGGCTCACTTCATTCTGAGGTACCTCTGTAGGATGCTACCAGATTAATCTTTTATTACTCTCGCTGCATCATTGCCTAGTCAAAAAACTTTCAGGGTTCTTAAATGCCAAAAAGATACTTATACTCAGGTATCTCAGCTTTTCTACAATGACTTCTGTTTGTATTATTTTACTATGTATAGGTAAAGCCCTGGGGGGAAATAGGAGGAAATTTTTTAAACATCTTCTATTAATTTCAGAAGCATTTTTGTAGATTTTTCCCTGAAAAAAAAAAGTCACTTTCCTCGAATTTTTTTTCCATTTTGTTTCCATTTCTCTAGACTACATCTCTAACTAGTTAAATAATAGTAACAACAACAATAATAAGAGATAGCATTTATTTACCATTTTATACATATTATCTCATTTGATCATCATAACAACCCTTTCAGGTGAGTTCCATTATTACCTCCATTTTATAGAAGAGAAACTGAGGCTGTTAAATGACTTGGCCAGAGTTAGACTGCTATTAAGTGTCTGAGGCAGAATTCAAACTCAGGACTTTAGGCTACTACCTGTAATTCAATAAACATTAATAAAGCATCTCTTATGTGAAAGACATTTAAATACCACCAAAAAAGAAATGCTCTTGTTAGTGATGCCAAAGTATAGGGCAAATCTTCTGTTTCAAGGAGTTCCCAGTTTGGGGGATATGCGCACATTAACTCCTCTTGTGGTTATTCAGGCTCTCCATAATTTGCCCCTATTTTATCTATCTGACCTTACCTCTCATTGCTTCACAATATGAATCATGGGCTCCAGTCAGTGCAAGGTCTTCACCATCCCTTCATCATGATATATTCATCCTTATCTCCATGATTTTGCCCATGTTCCTAACACAGTGAAAAATGCCCTCCCACGTGCTCTCTCAATATCCAAATCTTACACATTAGTCAAGGCCCCACTCAGATTTGTCTTCCTTCATAGATACTTCCTTGACCATTCCAGCATGTCTCCTTTCACTGTCTCTTTTCAGAACTTCTGGAACTCTTATTATTAGCAATATTCACCTTCATCATCTCTTCCTTTGCACTACGTGCCTATTTTATTGTATGTTGGTTTTTTCCTCCCCCTAACCAGAGTATAGGGGGTTTTTCTGAAAATGGAAACCAGGTGTCAAGCTTCTGTTGTCTTTCCTGTAGTGCCTGTAGTGTATGGTAGGAGGCATTCAAAAAGTATTCGTTGAATAGAAATTAATTGAACACCTCTTTTGGCAATTTTTAAAAATTAGTATATATGGCAACAATTATTTTAAACACAATTTAATATTCTTTGATCCATAAAGCAGTTCAGGATCTTGCATTGTCTCAAGGTCTTTCCATGTCCAGACTCAAATCTCTTTAATCAAATCTATACATAGCTGCAAGACTGTGGGGGATAGCACAGTGTAATGGAAAGGACTCTGGCTTTATAGTCGGAGGAACTGGGTTAAAATTCTGGCTCTACCAACAACTACCTGAATGTTTTTTGGCAAAACACAACTTCTCTGGGCCTGTAACAGGAGGAAATGGGACTATATCAGAGGTGTCAAACATGTAACTGCAACACTCCAGAGCGTAACCCAAACCAGATTAAAATGTAATAGAGAAAAATTTAGCAAGATAAAAATACAAAAGAACACAATAATGTTAATGCGTGGTTTTCTAAGTGATTATGCAACCCAAAGGGACCCTTAGGTGTGATTTAGTAGCTCTCATTTCTGCATTTGACACCAC
>JAQQSU010018668.1:0-10431 GCA_028627135.1 Pseudochirops cupreus
TAAGAAGCTTAGTATTTTACAAATATTAGGGTAATGATTATAAAGTATGATGATTGAGTCACTTATCACTCCAGGGTGATATAAAGTTAAATGCTAAATGGGCAACCTATAAATTTGATTACCCTTAGTACAATGAATAACTTTTGATGACTTCTTTTGAACAAGTATTTTGAACATTGAATTTAGGTCACAGTGGTTTCGTGTTACATGGTCAAATGTCATGTGCCACCTCAGCAGTTGATATGACCTGGGCTAACTTCCCATACCCTCCTTTGTCATTATCAGTTTACAATTTGGGGACTTCTCAGAGGAAGCTATGGAACCCATTCCTAGGCTGAAGTTTTCATTAAAAATGGCAGATTAGGGTGCCCAACTAATCTGTTTATACTTCCATACTTTTGGAGATTTTGTCACAATATGGATACTTCTATCACCAATGGAGGTTGAAACTCCTCTGTCACTCTGTAGGAAGTCTTCAAGAGTTGCCATGGCTGAAAAATTTATGACCCTGTTATCATCAACCTGGTGATGATTCTATCTGAACTTAGCTAGGTGGGACTTTCAACAACAACCCTACTGTCCACCACAGGGCCTATCCCTGGGTTTTTTCCAGTTTGGTCAACCCTTTTAAAATATGGTCTCTTCTGGTATTGCCTTTGAGAATCCATAGGTAGCTGTATGGAAGAGAAGCTAGGAGGTGCAGTGGAGAGAGCGCTGGACCTGGAGTTAGGAAGACTCATCTTCTTGAGTTCAAATCCAGATTCAGATACTTATTATCTGTGTGACCCTGGGACGTCACTTAACCCTGTTTGCCTCAGTTTCCTCATATGAAAAATGAGCTAGAAAGGAAATGGCTAACCAGCCCAGTGTCTTTGCCAAGAAAATCCCAAATTGGTCACAGAGTTAGACAATATGACTAAACAACAAAAGTAGATATAAGATAAAATGATGTTAGTGCCTGGGGTTGCCAGTCAAGGAGGAATAGCTATGAACTTGGGGCTTTGGGAGCATGTAGCTGTTTGGAGCTGTCAAAGATTTCATGGACCCATTTAAGAATCTCTGGGGTATCTTCCTGATGCTAGAGATATGAGAGAAACTTGTCCTGGGGAGTGCAGAAGGAAGTTTGAGAAATAGAGTATGTTTCATAAGAGAAAAGAAAGAGTAAGAGAGAGTGGTGTAGGAGGACTAAGCATGTCATAGGCAGAAGACGAAGTGAGAAGAGAGTGTACGAGAAGAGGGCTGTCTCTATATTTGAGAACTAAGATGGAATGCACCTAAAAAGAGTCAGTTAAAAAGGCATTTGCTTGGAGCCATACTAATTTAATCAAGAGATCTTTCAAAGCGGCTTCAAACTGAAAAAAAAGTGGGAGAGAAAAACTGCTTATGTATATTCTGCAAGTTTCATAACAGCAGAGATGCTTAGAAATTAATAGGAAATGAAATCCAAGAAAAGATCCATCTCCTCAAAACAAACAAACAAAATCAAACCTGTAACTTCAATGTTTAAATAAAAATACAGTCTTAGGAACAAGTAATGTGAAATAGAGATCCCGTCTCAAGGATGTGCATTTGATTTGATGGAATGAAATCCATGAATGAAATGTGATTCTTGAAGTGTATTCTAAATAAGGTCAGCTAGATAATAGGAGATAGGTCAAGTCAAGAAGCATTTATTAAGTACCTATTATGTGCTAGGTACTGAGCTCTGTGCTGGTGATACAAAGAAAGCAACGCAAAACAAGACGAAAGAAATACTCTCTGCTCTCAAGAAGGTCATAGTCTAACGTGAGAGACAACATGCAAATAATTATGTGCAAATAAGACATGTACAACTTAAGCTGAAGGTCACTTTGGTGGGAAGACAGAAGCATTAAATGGAAGTTTTCTTAGAGAAGTATATTTTAGCTGGACCTTGATGGAGGCCATGGAAGCCGGGAGGCCGAGAAGAGGATGGAGAGCATTCTGGATGTGTGGGCCAGGCAGTGAAAATGTCTGGGGTCAGGAGATGGAACTTCATGTGTAAGCAACTAACATAATAAATAATGAACATTTTTAAAAAGTGCCTTCTGACAGGCAAAACTCGGACTGAATCTAATCAGATGACTTTTAACAGGTGTAAATGTAAAGTCTTATGTTTGAGTTTGAGAAATAAACATCATGAACAAGACAGGGAGGGTACAGCTAAACAGTCATTTGTCCAAAAAATAAGCATTTAAGTTTTTTAATGCATTGTAAGTTCACCACCAGTCAATAATGCTATATTGCCTCCAAAAAACCCCTTAATATAAAAATAGCATTATTATGCTTAAAGGTTTGCAAAGTGCTTTGTCTTCATTTTATCCTCACAGCAACTCTGGGAGGCAGGTGCTATTATCATCTCCAATTTACAAATGAGGGAACTGAGGTTGAAAAAAGTTAAGTGATTTACCTAGGGTCACCTAAATGCCTAAAACTAGATTTGAAATCAGGTCTTCTTGATTTCAGGTTCCGTGCTCTGTCTATGGTACTGCAGAGTTCACAATACAAACTTTAGGTTTCAGAGAGAGTGTTCAGGATGAGGAAGACAATAATCCTGGTGTGCTCTATCCTAGTCAGACTATATTTGGTGTATTACATTTAGTTTCGGGTAACATATTTTAAGGAGGATATTGATTAACTGGAGAGGGTCCAGAGGAAGCAGCCAGCTTAGCACAGTGAACCTAGAAGGTGCTTAGTAAGTACTGATTGATTGATTGATGGTGAAGAGCCTAAAAGTCAAGTCAGTTATAAAGATCAGTTGAAGGAACTGGGTTCTAGGCTTTTCAGTTTCAAAGAAACTCTTGGGGGGGCATGAAGAGCTGTGGTCATTGCTTTGAAGTATTCTCATGAAGAAGGATTAAATTTACTCTTTGTGGCCCCAGAGAGCAGCTCTAAGGACAATATGTGGGAAATGCAAAGAAACAAATCTATGGATGACAGAAGTAGAATCTAACAATGAGAACTCTCCCCAAAGTGTAATAGACTGCCTCTTGATATAGTAGGTTCCCTCTTATTAGAGGTTATTACACATCAGGTGGCCATTTGCCAGGTTTACTGTAAGAGGGGATTTTTTTTTTGAGAAGTAGGGTTATACCATATGGAATCTAAAGTCCTTTCCCATTCTGTGATTCTGTATGAGTCCTTTGTGTATGTGTGCAAGCATAGACAACCCCCAGCTATGTTGAGTCCTCTGAGAAGTACGTAGGAGAATCTAAGGTCTAGAGTCCTCCTATTACCAATGATACAGTATTGAAGAAACATGTCCAGATTCTGTACGGCAATTAATCTGAAAGGTAAATTTCTGAGTCCCCTGTAGTTTCACAAAAAATAGAGAGAGTATGGGGGTGTGTGTGCGCTAAAGTTCAGGGCAAGAGTGATGATGTGGGATGGTTGCATGATGGATGAGTTATCAGAATAGGGCTTTAGTGGAGGGTCTCTTGATGGGTATTTAACATTAAATATCAATGTCTGCTTCTAGGAGGTGATAAAGTTAAACTCAGTTTATCATTTTAGATAAAAGATGGTTCAATGGCATTAATTGGGATTATTCACATTTGAACTAGTGAATAACATCCTTTGGCTAGATAGTGAGCCAATTAAGTGATTTCAGTTTCCCAAACATGAATTATTGATAGTATCATATTTACTTGTGAAATAGCTTTGCTTTTCATTGCCAATTTTTCCACTGGATTATTATGCAAAGGTGACTAATAGGTAAGTAAATACAGTACGGACTTGTACTATTTAGCCCCCAATACATTTTTTTTTGGCAGGGGAGGGGGTAGAAATGATTCACCATACTTATGTAGGAAAGAATTCTATTCTCAAATTTTTTTTTGTAATAAAATGGTCCATTTTACCAATGGGGAAATGGCCCCAATAAATGGTCATTGACCCATTAATCATAGCATCATTTTGACCCACTCATCCCTCAAGTCTTCTGCTTTTGTTAGCTTAGTTTGAGTGAGTGAAAAATATGCCACCCTCCTGCCTTGCTTTGACTTACTCAATGAACTTTTACACTGTTTCTATATTCTCATCCCACAAATGGATGTAGACGATTGCCTGCTTTCCTAGGATGTGACCCATGATGGCACCAGAAAATGGGGCCATAGTCAGTTGCAGTAGAAGGAAACCAAGGTGTCAAAAAACAGCTGAGTGACTAACTATGAAATCAATCATTGTCTAGGTCTGTTTTATTAGAGTAATTGGCTTTGATTTGCAGAATAATGGCATGAGTCCAATTGGGCATGTGTATGCTAATATGGTTATAGCCCTCTGGCGAGGGATGTTAGTCAAGACTGCTAAGGCTGGGTTGGGGATAAAGTTTTAAAGAGACCAGGGCAAATAGGTTAATCTTCAATTCTTCTTGGCTTTATAAAGTGGGGGATGGAGAGGAAGAAGGAGACTCTTCCTATTTGATTTACCAATTAATGGTGTAAAAATGTGTGGAATATTTTAATCATGCCCTCAAGCAAATTGTGGTTAAAGGAAATAAAACCAATCAGAAAGGACCTGTCAAGTAGACCTGTAACGTTGAGCGTTTTGCATATTTCAAGTGTGAGATTGCTTTATTAATCAATATTGTCATATGGAAAAATTGTGTATGCAATATAATTATGTCTGTTGAGTGCCGATGGAATAGGAAATGGCTAGAGGCAGGAGAGAGGGTACAGTTGGCCAACTGATAGATTCTACAGTGCCAAAGCCAATATGTCTAAATGGAGTACCATAATTTTTATCTATCGTGTTGCATCTTGTAACTTACCTGACAAATTTATTCAGAAAAGATGACTTTGTTGATATTTTTTTAAAAAAACTAACTAGCGGGTTGAGAGAGAGATAATTAACAAGACTTCCTGTCTCTTCTCTCAGAACAGATGCCACTAATTTTTGAAATACAGCAAAACATGGTGCTAAGTCTGAGGGCATGCATCTTTGGTTGATTTCTCTGGGTATAATGAGGCACTATTTGCATGTATTCCAGAAAACTAGAGGCCCAATTCTGCATTCATATACCTCCTCTCTAGGGAAGTGAGATGTGGCTAGGGAAGCTAAATGTGGCAATCAGGGATTGTTTCAAGGATAAAATATAGCACCCTGTACCCCAAAAGACTTTTTTTCATTTGAGAAGATACTATTTTCTCCACCTTGATGCTATTAGTTACATTTCTGGATCAAAGATTCAGAACAGAAATGACCTCAGAATTCATCTAGTCCAATGAGGTTTCTGAGTCCCAGAAAGGTGGTTTGCCTTAGTTCACAAAGCTATGAAAATGCTGAGCCAGAATTGGAATTGAGGTCCACTGAACCTAAATCCAGTGATCTTTCAGTAATGTATCTTAAGTGGTACATTCACTGTAAGTGTTTCTGTGATAAAATAATGAATTCTGTCTCAGAAGATGTTACAGTCTGATGTACTCTGTCAAATTGCAGGAACATTTCCAGAAATAGTTGAGGCAGGAATGAACATAAGACACGCTGGCTCCAAGCCCAGTGCTCTATTCACGATACCATTCTATCTCTGAGATAGAGTAGGGGCCTAACTGTGAAAGGTGAGCTGTAGAAGTCAGCACATTGGGAAAAAATAGACAGGCTCATGTTGAACTGACAGTTCTCCAGATTTTCCCTTTGTTTACAAGAAAACACTGGCTAAGCTTAACCCACTGAATGAGTGATGCCTGAGAATGTAGGCAGGAGGTTTTACAGCAAATTCAAGGAGCCTGACTAGACTAGAGCCAGAAACAAAAGTCAGTACACCAGGCAAATCTGGTTAGGAACAGAAGGAAAAGGCAGCAGAGGCAAGGCAAGAAGCATTTATTAAGCACTTACTGTGTACTGAGTGCTGGGGACAGAGGACAAACAAAAAGATAGCCTTAAATTCTAATGGGGAACTGAAAAGCAGAGGGAGATAGAGTAGGGGGGGAAAGTGAATATGTGGAGGTATGGGTAACAATACAGAGAGTCAAAAGCATCACTGAGAGGGAACCATGGCCAGCCTGGGCCTGTCCCCAAAGTGGAGGCCCCTGGGAGAACCTCACCACTGGAGAAGGGAGCGGGCATGGCAGAGGGATATTCTGGGAGTAGTGGTGAAGGTACCTGAGTCATGGTGGAGAAGTTGGGAGAGTTAGAGGCCAGAGGGAAGAGGATGAAAGAGCTGCAAATGTTTTATGTGTCCATTTTGTGTGTGTGTGTGTGTGTGTGTGTGTGTGTGTGTGTGTATGGGGGGGGCGCTGGCAAAAGTCAATTCATTTATCCATTCAACCAACCAATGAGAATTTCTCAAACTCCAACTATATTCCAGGCACTGTGCTAAGCCTAGGGATACAAAAAGAAACAGAAGACAGTTCCTGCCCTCAAGGGGCTCATAATCTAATAGAGGAGACAACAAGCAAATCAAATATGTACTCACAAACTATAAACTGGAAATAATTCAGAGAGGGCAGGTACTAGAAAGCCAGGTTGGAAAAGGTTCCCTGTGGAAGTTGGGATTTTTCCTGGGGCTTGAAGGAAGCCAGGAAAGTTGGGAGGTGGAGATGAAGAAGAAAATTATTCTAGGTAGGGAGGACAGCCAGAGAACATGTCGAGTTAAAAGATGGAGGGTCTTGTTCATGAGTGCCTGAACCATATTGTAAGGTAAGGGAGGGACTGTATGAAACAGAGGTAAGAAAGAAGTGGATTTTAGGCGTGGAAAAAGAGGCATTTTAGGCACCAGGTAGGTGCTCGGATTGGAACCTGGCCGTGTTGGAAAGGCTAAATCACTTTTCAGTTTCAAGATCATGACTGAGGCCGTGGTTCATGCAGATTTATGAATATGCTGTTACTGTGAGTACTGAGAATAAAGCTAATACCAGATTCTGGTGTGTCAGTCACAATTAAGTCACAGTTTGGTTTCTGAGTCAGTGGTCAAGGGTTGGTGCTCAAAAAGAAAGCACAGCAGGAAAACATACACAGCACACAGGCATAGTTCAAGGTTTGGAATTTAATTTAAATGTGAATAAACAGGCACAAAGCGACGTTACAACATGGAGTCTAGAAATAGCATTGCAGATACTAGAACAGACCAGGGCTAGTGGGTCCGCCCAGCAGCCTAAAAACTATTGATCTCAGGATAAGGACAATGTAGTCTCCTAGTCCCAAGGCTTTTGGTGTTGGAAGATCTGGCTTCAATTCCTAGTTCTCACATTAGTTGTAAAATCTTGGGCAAATCCTGGACTTTCTTTTCTTAACTAAAATCTCATCTTCTACAGGAAGCCTTTCCTAGTCCCTATTAATTCTAGTGCTTTTCCTCTTTTCATTATTTCCTATTTTTCCTGTATATAATTTATTAGTAACATTTGCAAGTTTGTTGTCTCTCCAATTAGACTGTGAGCTCCTTGAGGGCAGGGACTGTCTTTTGCCTCTTTTTGTATCTTCAGCATTTAGCACAGTGCCTGGAACACAGAATGAACTTAATAAGTGTTTTTTGATTGATTGAAATTCCTTAACTCTCTGTTTCTTCATGTAAAAAAGAAAATAAATAAGTAAAAGGAAGAAGAAAAGAAAGAAGGAAAGAAAGAAAAAAGAGAGAAAGAAAGAAAGAAAAAAAGAAACAAGGAAGGAAAGAAAAAGATGCAGCTTCACCTAGTGGGGAAAAAAAGCATTGGCTTTGAAGTCAAAAGTCCTGAGTCCAAATTTTGCCTCTGATGTGTGGTTAAGTCATCTTATTACCCTGAGCCCCATTTTCTTCATTTGTAAAATGAGGAGATCATGCTAGACAGCCTCCAAGTCCTCCTCCAGCTCTAAATCCATGATCCTGACACTTTGAGCACTTATCTTTCTTAGGATTATTGTAAGGACCAAATTGGATAATGTATGTAATGTCCTTTTTATCCTTAGAGTGTTACATGGACATAAATTATTATTAAAGTCAATCTTCTTTCCACACAGCAAACTTTGCTTAATAGCTCCAATAGGAGCAAATCCTACCAATTAATTATTCCCATTATATTTTAATCAAAATGACACTCAAATGGAGGACCATGGGATGACCATGAGCTAGTCCACGTAGTTTGTCCCTGTCCAATTTCACTAAACCACAAAGTCATAGAATTATGGGAGTTAAAGCAAGGATTCAAGTGATTATGTAATTTGACTCTCGTTTAAGAGATGAAGAGAAGAGAAAAGACTTTCCCAAGGCCACAGAAGTAGTAGAGACAGGTTTGGAAACCAGTGTTCCAAATTCAGTATGCCTCACTTATCCCCACCAAATCAAGGGCTAAAGGACAGATGGAGAATGGAGATGAGCAGAGTGGGTGATGAAATCTGAAACTGCACAATCCTAAATTAGTTGTAACAGCTCATTTAGATAATCTGAATAGTTAATTATCTAGATTTAAAAAAATCATGCATGGGATTGCTACCAGTGTATCTGAAAGGCAGCTGGGTATAATGAAAGGAATGTCAGAACTGTAGTCTGAAAGATGGGAATGATAAAGCTTGTATTATGTTACTGGGTTATTGCCAGGGATGACACTTGCAGAACTTCAAACTTTATAGATATATGAGTTACCTGGGATGAGGAATAGATACTCCTGAATGAGAAACTCACATAATTCCTCTACGATAAACACTTTTTTTAAGTTTTGGCAGAAATTCCCACTGTCTTTGAGAAAGTGATGGAGAACAAGGGTGAGAAAGGTAATGACTTCTGTTTTGCTCATTTTATGTTTGTTTGGAAAAATCTTGTGCTGACATCTATTTTCCAGGATCCATTAGCAATATCTCTAGGAAGTGATATTTGTGCTAATAAAAAGGTTGTTTAACTTAAATGTATCTAACTATCTATCTGTCTGTCTAATCTCCTTCAATACAGAGAGTTCTTTGATCCAACCACTCAGGAGAGCAATTTGAAACTATGCCCAAATGGCTATAAAACTGTAGGTACACTTATGTTAATTTATTTAAGAAGATGACCCATTCCTGGGTTGTCTGGAGGCCGACTGACCAGATAAAAAATTCCTGTTAGCTAGGTTGATGATATCAAGGACATGACAAGTGAAGGGTTTTGAAGAAACATGGATGGCACTGCCAACTCCAAAGGAGTCAATATACCCTTCTGTTTATCCCAGATACAGTGAAAGATGAGTGAGACGAAAGACTAAAGATGGTTAGGAAACCAGTGGTAAAAAATGATAATGTTTCTGGGTAAAGAAACATAAATTCTTTTTTGGAGGGGGGAAAGCAGGGTTTAAGTGACTCTCTCAAGGCCATGCAGCTAGTACGTATTAAGTGTCTGAGGTCGGATTTGAACTCAGGTCCTCCTAACTCCAGGACTGGTACTGTATTCACTGTACCACCTAGCTGCCCCAAAACTTATAAATTTTTGCAGAGATGAGAACCCCCAAGGTGTACAACTTCTAACATTTTGTACAAAAATGAAAAAAAAAATAGCAATTTTAGAGGGAAAGAAAGATTTTCTCTTGCTTTTTTTTTAAGTAAAAGGAATCTAGGAAGTATTCTGCCACTTATATTGTAATAGAGATAGCACGGCATAGTGGATAGTATGGGGCAGCTAGGTGGTTCAGTGGGTAGAGCACCAGACCTGGAGTCAGGAAGTCCTGAGTTCAGATTTGACCTCGGACACTTACCAAATGTGTGACCCTGGGCAAATCACTTAACCCTGTTTACCTCAGGTTCCTCATCCGTAAAATGAGCTGGAGAAGGAAATTGCAAACCACTCCAGTATCTCTGCCAAGAAAACCCTAAATGTGGTCATGAAGAGTTGGACATGACTGAAAGGACTGAGTTTATCATCCTGCCTCTAACACTTGTTAGATGGGTGATTCCAGGCAAATCACGAGATCTCTGTGGGTCTCATGCAATTGATTGGGTCTTAACTGTAGAGCTATGGGGAAAAACAAACAAAAACCCTAGATCTAGATTCAGGGCACCTGGGTTCAAACCTTGGCTCAGTTATTTACAGCTGGATACTTTGTCCAGAGTTAAAATTTCATTTGTATATAGAACTTCTAATAAGGAAGCCCCCTTAACCAATGTAGATAAGTAACTGCTCCCCAGCTTATAGTCTTATTTTTTTATTTTAACTTTTTTTTTTTGCTTTTTGAAGGGGAGAATGCAGGGCAATTGGGGTTAAGTGACTTGCCCAAGGTCACATGGCTAGTTTTATGTTAAGTGTCTGAGGCCATATTTGAACTCAGGTCCTCCTGACTCCAGGGCGGGTGCTCCATTCACTGTGCCACCTAGCTGCCCCTCCTCCAGCTTATAGTCTTAGGGAATGGCTTGAGGTGTGGAGAGGTCAAGTAACTTGCCTTGAATCATCCAAACAGTATATGTCAGAACCAGGACTTGAACTAAGGTCTTCCTGACTCCAAGTGCAGCTCTTTAGCCACTATACGACATTGCCTCTCATTG
>JAQQSU010018669.1:0-10431 GCA_028627135.1 Pseudochirops cupreus
CCTATACATAGAGGGTTTCATAATAATTAAGGTGAAAATTACTCACTTTTTAGCAGAAAAAGAATTTGCAAAAAAAAAACAATAAATGCTAAGAAATAGATCTGGAATAATTATTATAATTTTCTCTCTCTCATTTCATTTTCTCACAACCAGTACAAAAAAAAATACTTCTTGGGACCCTGGTTGCCCCTGCATCACAAAATACAGTTAACCATCTTGTCTATTAAGAACACAATTTTTTTTTGTCAAAGTTCCAATTCCCAACTGGTAGCCCAGAACTTTCGACTGTATGACACTCCAGGCTCTGAACGGAGGAGGCTTATCACATCGCCAGTCATTTAAAAAGCTCCCATTTTATAATGGCAATAATTTACAAGGCAGTAGGCTCCAGTGACAGTATTGTGCTCTATTATTAATTCATGGCCAGTTCTGTTGGAGGCACTTGGCCTCCGGCCTCTTGCTTGACAGCACAATAGACATGAGTTAATGCAACCCAATTCGCCCCTTCTCATCTCTCATTGTTTATGAATCCTAAGGAAAACAACTTGATTGTGGCTCAGGAAACAGGGGAGTCTCCCCTCTTTCCCTGCTTCCCGTTAGTTGTCTTAACTGGTGTTCCAAGGTAGGACCTAACAATTACCAGACTTTTTCCAGAGGTTGGTGGCACCAACGATGCCACCTTGTGGGCACTGACCCCCTTCTGAAAATAATATTTATTTTGTGACAAAAGTGCCACCTTCCACTCTTCCCCTGTCTGATCCACATATTTTCCAGTGCATCCCAAGGGCTAGACATAGTTTAGCTTCTTTACCTCTCCCTACTCCACGTTTCTTTTCCTCCCTGCCCCCACCCCCCGTATCAGTCCCACACAGATTACCAGCACCTCTGCACTCCTGATTCAGGGTCTGGAGTTTAACAATGCAAAGATGCATCCCTCTCTGCCTCTGCTTTTAGCATTGGGGCCCGCAAATAACTTCCAGGAGGCCCATCATATGGTTAGCATGAGCCAATGAGGAGACTTCAATAGGGCAGTGGTTGCCAAAAGAGCAGATGTGTCTGAAGTCTGCACCAGTTCATTTGGTGACCTCCTGAAATCTCTGAAAGATTTATACTGCTAATTATGGACCTTTTTTTACCCTGATTTTTACCATCCTTCTCTTTGCTTAAAAAAAAATAACTAGAAAGCATTTCCATTTTTTAAATCCCAAGTTATTTTAGAAAGGACATAATTTTTAGAATATTGCCCTGAAATACACTAGGGTGATACATGTTTTCATAAGCCACAATCTAGACTTTGTTTTTAGATTTTTTTTAAGTTGGCAAAACAAAAGGGGAGAGGGATGCCATAGCTATTTATATGGTTATCCTGAATTAAGAAAGCTCAAGGTAATTTAAAAATGTCAGCAACAATAAACGTACTTCAGTCGGAATTTGATATTTACTATGGTTTAAAAGTTGTGAAAATAAACCAGAGTTGACTGGAAATTTATATATTCATCAGATAATTACTGTTGAGAAGAGACTGCAAGAGAAATTGGATGGCTTAGCAGGCCATACTGCAGTCGTTAATTGAGGAAATGAGCTGCATGTTATAGTCCAATTTTATTTTGACCGTGGAGATTTCCTTCGTCAGCATTTAAAGCAAACAAACAAATAGGGAGCTCTAGATGGATTGCCCCCGTTTAAATGGGATATGAAAAAGGAAAAACAGCATTAATGCATCTCCCAAATGTGTACCAGTCCTACTAGGATCAAAGTTTTCAATTTTCAGTTGTCTCTAGTAGCATTAAGATGCACGCTATTCCTCTGCCGATTTTGCCTGAAAAATAGGACCATGGGTTTTCAGACAATGAGTGTCAAGCCTGCTGGCAGCCAACGAAGATGTTCTGAATTTAAGAAATATGAGACTAGACATTGAGTTCAATCAGCACACTCATGACAAGAGAGTTAGGAGCACAAAGTTCAGAAAGAAGAAGGGACAAAAAAGAGAAGTTTAAGACGGAGAACAATCCATATTTTATGGATCAGGCCACTTGGTACCTAAATTACAGCACAACCAATTCCTAATGAATCAAGAAATTGGTCTAGGGGCAGCTAGGTGGTGCAGCGAATAGAGCACTGGCCCTGGAGTCAGGAGGACCTGGGTTCAAATCCAACCTCAGACACTTAACACTTACTAGCTGTGTGACCTTGGGCAAGTCACTTAATCCCAATTGTCCTGCCTTCCCCCCTCCAAAAAAAATCAAAAAAAGAAAAGAAAAAGAAATTGGCCTAAGACTTATATAGATTATGAGGAACAAGTTGGCTTAGCGGACAAAGCACAGGCCTCCTGACTGCCATTTAACAGCTGTATGACCATGGTAAGTCATTTTTACTTCTCTGGGCCTCAGCTTTCTCATCTGCAAAATGGGCACTACACAGGCTGTTTTGAGGAAAGCAGCATATAAATGGAGGTCATTATTAGTAAAATATGAATGGGGACTTGAATGATTCCTGTTTTGAACAAGCAAGAAGCAAATTAGTCACTTATGGTTTCATGGTATATAGTTTCTATTGATGCCTGCGTTAAATGCCAAAGTCCAGAAGGCAATGACCTGAAAAATGACATGGACCTGATTCTATAACATGGATTTAGGCCACAACAGGAAAAGGAAAGAACAATCCCAAATAAATTTTACCATTTATTGGTACCTCAGAGGAGGCGATATATACGCAGAGCCCAGCACACACACACACACACACACACACACACACACACACACACACACACACACACACACACACACACACACTCACACACACACACACACACACACACTCACACACACACACACACACACACACTCACACACTCACACACTCCAAACAAAAATGTCCACACCAAGACAATTCTAAACTCGTTGTCGCTGATCCTGGAAAATTTGTTGTCAGGGACTTGATTGTGTAGGAAAGGAATGTTGTTTTGTTTCAGAACCAAAGATTTCCGACAAGATAGAGCATGAGCTTTCTGAAAGGGGAGAGCTTTTTGTTTTTTTCCTCACAAACATGCTCAGACATAGCTTTCCTTTCAGCTAATTAAGCTGTTTTAAAGCAAACTGGTCAAACAGTGACATCTCAGTGGGGAGCCTTGGAGTCAATTGCATGATCTAGAAGGCAGGACACTTAAAGGGTGACTCCAACTATTGTTTCCCTGAGCTGAATATTTTCTCCTTGGTCAATGCTGCCAAAGTGACCCATACAATTGGGAGAATTGAAAGCCACTGACCTCAAGAGATGCCATTAAGAAGGCAACCACAGAATAAAATTTCATGGTCAGAAGCCAAACTTTCTCTCTCCTACCAAGTCCTGATGCTTACAATATTTTATATGTATGTTTTCTTCCTGTCATTAGCATATGGTTAAAACAGCTCGCTAAAAAGAGAACACAGCCATCAGGAATTACTATAAATAATTATGCCTGTGTGAACGTGAGAGTCACAGGCTTTTTAAATAAGCAATGTAATGAAGAAGAAAATAGTCTTGTGGAAATATGGTGGGTCCTCGAGTAGAAAGATAGTGAATAATTAGCAAGAATAAGTTTCACTTTGCTAAGTCACACACATGGTGTGGACGACGGACTCTCTTTCCCTGTCATATATTTTGTTGAACAGAGTATGACACCCATTGTCTTTCCAAGCTGCTGGACAGAAAGTTGGTGTTTCAACATCTGCCAAATGACCATCCACTTTCCCATATGGGGCTGGGGGATGGGCACAAAATATTTTAAAGATTCTATTAAATATAGTAGTTGGCAAGGAAATACTTGCACTTCCACAGTTTATTTGTGAATCTCAATACACTGTCACAGCTTCGATTTTTCAGCATGGGTGAAATGGATGCTTGTGAGCCCTGACAATTTAAAGAAAGTTAACTCCAACATATACACTCAGAAGCACACACATACTCATACATTCATTGGGGGGGGAGAGTTATGGAGGGGGCAAAGTCCATCACTCAACACAGTCTGGCACCTAGTAGGCACTTAATAAATGTTGACTGATTGATTGATTTCATCAGTGTTGGGAACTTCCAATGAAAGAATTCCCTTCATCAATGCAGATCAGCATAGTCTAAGGTAACTTGCCCATGGTCATACAGCCAAGTATCAGACACAAAACTGTAACACAGGTCTTCCTGACTACAAGATCCATTCTCCCATATTGCCTTTAACTCTAACAATACACTAGCAAAAACATCCCAAAGTTCACAGGGCTATCCACTAACCTATATGGCTTTAGGGAGAAGTACTATGATGTTTTGAATAGAGAACTAGCCTGAGAGTCAAAAAGAAATTGGTTCAAAGTGCACTTCTTACACACACTGGCTGTGTGACCCTGGGGAAGTCACCTAACCTCTCAGTTACTCAAGCTAAGTCACAAACTTAGGACTGATCTACATCAGTAGAAGGAAGTTCCTCACTGATCACTGCCTTTATCAATAAAATCACAGGTCTAAAAAAACAAAGGTTTGGGGCCAACCACTGTCTGCATTAAATCAAGCTAAGTCCTCACAGAGATTTTACAGAAGTCCACATGCTACCAATGTAGTAATCTTTCACAGTGTAGTAGAAAGAATGCTGTACTTGGCTTAACAGTCTACAGGCTCACCAATAACCAGCTGGATCTCTGTTAGCATCACTTTCGATTCTCATAGTCTATGATTCTATGAAAGAAAAAAACAAAGAAAGATGATTTTTTTAAAAAGAGAGAAAAGGTAGAATGATAATAGATTCTTTGTAACTTTTCTTGTTGTTTAGTCATTTTTCAATTTTCTTTTTGACCTCATTTTGTTCTTGACAAAGATACTAGAGTGATTTGCCAGATCATTTGAGAGATGAGGAAACTGATGCCAACAGGGTGAAGTGACTTGCCCAGGGTCACTAGCTTATAAATGTCAGAGAGTCGGTTTGAACTCGGGAAGTTGAGTCTTGCTGATTCCATGACTGCCACTATCCACTGCACCACCTAGCTGCCCCTTGACTCAATAACTCAATACACTAAAGACATGGGTAAATGATCAAAAAAAGGCTGTGAACCATGGTGTAAAGAGGAGAGAAAGAGACACCAAGAGAAACAAAGCAAATGTGCACAAGAGAAAAAAATAGAAAAGGCTGCAACTTGCTCCCAGGGACTGAAGAAAAATAAAAAGGTAAAAGAAGGTCTGGAATCCATCAGTGTTCTTTCTTTTCTGTCTAGTCACACATAATTCTATGCTTATTTATAGCACTGTGTTTGTCTATGGGATTCAATAACTCTATATACTAAAGACACAGGTAAATGATTTTTAAAAAAGCAAATCTGTTTGCTAATAAGGAATCAACTTAAAAGTGAAAATTTTCCCAGTGTAAAGTAATAGTTCTGCCCTATCTACACAGCCAAAGTAAGATGGATATCCCATGGGTTGGCTAATGAGGTGCTATTCTTATATACTTCTTAGGGATAACATTGTTTGGAAACCTAGGTCATCTTAGCTTTACTTAACTACCTCTACTCCCAATGGTTTTCATTAGGCTGATTTCTAAGCCATGCTGGTAGCTTAAGATCATTGGACTTTGAGTCAGAAGAACTGAGTTTGAGTTTGGCTCTGCCACTTTCTAGCTATGTGACATTGGGCAAATCTCTCCTCTGTGCATCCCAGTGTCCTTATCTACAAAAGGAAGCAGTAGTACTAGATGTCTAGAGTCCCTTCTTGTTCTAACATTCTGTGATTTTGTATGATGCTCACGCACCATAGCATTCTCCTCTCCTCCCTTCCCCCCAACCACATTCACATAGACACTGCAACTAACAATGGCTTGTCATCGGACTGTCACTAGATAGTCAAAATGAGTGGAATTTTGCAGGTGCTTTGCCATGGCTAGTCTTGCTCGGACTAGATTGGGGAGGGTAAATAGGTGGCTCAGTGGATAGAGGACCAGGCCTGGAGTCAGGAAGACCTCAGATACTAACTGTGTGACCTTTGAGCAAGTCATTTAACTTGGGCTTGCCTCAGTTTCCCATCTGTAAAATGGGGGTAATAATAGTATCTTCCTCCCAGGGTTGTTGTGAGGATCAAATGAGATAATACTTGTAAAGCTCTTAGCATAATGCCCATCACATAGTAGGTTCTATATAAATGTTATCATCAAGACTGTTTGGATCCATTGCTTAGATGGCCATCAGGAAGCAGGCTGGGTGATGCATTTGTCTCCTGAATATCACTGACTGTAGTATCTGCTACAAACTGCTTAGAATGCTCCCGTGCAGTTATTCTCATTAAGAAAGAATAACAAAGGAATCATGAAACTTAATAAAAATACAAAATATAAACTAAAGCAAAACACAAAACCCTTAATTAATGGTGCATTAGAATTGAAACAATGATTTTAGAAAATTAACTGTTGGGGTGGTACACAAGAACTTAGCAAACATTCCATGGATTTGGTCAACATTAAAGTAGTATGTGAGCATCTGCTTTTATCATTTTTATTATTACCGTTCCTATAATTCTCATATTATTTCATCCTGTTAACACAGGCAAATAAAAAGCAGACAAAGGTTTTGTATCACGTTGGAAAGGACTGAAAGTGTCATGACTTGTGTTCTAGCCTCAGGTCTGTCACTGGCTATCTCTGTGGCTTTTGGCCCCCTCTGTAAAGTAAGGGGTTTTAGACTAATCCAGGAGGCCTTAGGGTTTGAGGGGTTTTTTTGTTTTGTTTTATTTTGAGTTTTTTGTTTTTCTTACGAAATTGTCTGGTCATCTGGTAAACCCCATAGACCCCTTCTCAGCACAATGTTTAAAATACATAAAAAACATCAGATTACAAAGGAAAACAATTAAATTGAAATGTAGTTATGAATATGTGTGTGTGTGCATATATACATAGTTTTATAACAAGTCCATGGACCTCATATCAAAAACCCCTAACTAGATTCAGGGATTTCTAAGGCCTCTTCCAGCTCTAACATTCATTCTATTCTTCTGCTAAATAATTTGATACCACTGTGGCCAATTACAAATATAGTCATTATGCTTAGAATATACTTTGAAGTCTCCTTTTGGCTTAAAAAAATGCTTATTTGAGGAGAGGGAAGGTTGAAGGTCACGTGTGAATGCTTATTTTCCCCATATGTACAGTAAACTCTACAACTTCACCAATGACATTTTCTATTTATCATGTTTTGAAGTAAAATTTACTTCTTTCTGGACTATGAGAGGCCTGAAGGGTTGTATACAAATTTGTTTATTCAAATTACTTTTAAATAGAAACATTCTATAATGTTGTGTTGTTTTTCAGTCATGTCTGACTTTTCATGACCCCATTTGGGGTTTTCTTGACAAAAATACTGGAGTGGTTTGCCATTTTCTGCTCCAGCTCATTATACAGATGAGGAAACTGAGGCAAACAGGGATAAGTGACTTGCCCAGGGTCACACAGCTAGTAAGTGTCTGAGGCCAGATTTGAACTCACGAAAAGGAGTCTTCCTGACTCCAGGCCCAGCAGTCTATCCACTGCACCACCTAGCTACTCTTTTTTATTTTTTTTTCCATTTTTCTACCTATTCCCATTAGCTCTTTTGGTTGCCATGTCACAGCTGTTGATTCACAGCTCCTTGAGGGCAGGGCCTTGTTTCCTTCTGCTTGTATTTGTATCCCCAGTGCTTGGTAGGATGCCTGCCACATAACAATTACTTAATAAATGCTTGATTAATAAACGCTGATTCTATTAAAACTTCCAGATCCTTTTCAGACGAATTACTGTACACCATGAATCTCCATCCTGTATTTATGAACTCGATTTTTTTAAACCAGGTGGAAGACTGCATTTATCCCTATTGAATTTCATCTCTTTAGATTCAGCCCAGTGTTTCATTTTGTCAAGATTCTTTTGAATAGCCATTCACTTCCATTCTCTCTGGACCTGTGCTTTATCAGTTGTATTCCTTCATGTATCCTCAATCCTTTCCACTCTATTCAATATTTCCCATCAGTCCACAAACATGTTGGAATCTTTTCACACTAAAAAAGCAAAACAAAAAAACCAAAACAACCCTTTCCTTCATTCTCTCACCACTCCAGATAATAATCTTGTCTCCTCTCCTTTGCTGAGGATCAAAGAGATAAATTCATAAAATGCACTTAGCCTAGTATATGGCAGGTGTTTAATAGATGTCTTTCCCCTTCCTCATTCTCCACTGACCAACTCTAGAAAGAATAGGCCCCTCTTACTGTCTCTACCCCATGCACTCACCCCTCTGGCTCCCAATCCTGACCCACTAGCAAAATCACTTTCACCTAGGTTATTAATGACCTCCTTATTCTTAAATACAGAGGTCTCATTCTTCTTGAACTCTGCCACAGTTGCCAGAGTTGACCACTCTCTTTATTAATTACTTCTTTTTTAGCTTCTTTGTCACTGAACTCTTTTGGTTCTTATCATAAAATTTCAATATTGAAAAGCAACTCAGAGGCCATCTAAAAAGTATAATTCTGATTCTGACTTCCGGGATACAAGATGGCAAAGTAAGTATACTGAAGAAAATAACTCCTTAAAAAGTAGAATTGACCAAATGAAAAAGGAAGCACAAAAAATCACTGAAAAGAAAAACTCCTTAAAAAGTAAAATGGGCCAAATGGAAAAGGAAGCACAAAAAATCACTGAAAAGAAAAACTCCTTAAAAAGTAAAATGGGCCAAATGGAAAAGGAAGCACAAAATCTAATTGAAGAACACAATTCATTAAAAATTAGAACTGGACAAGTGGAAGCTAATGACTCTATGTGTACCAGCAATATGATATTCACAGTACCCACCATGGCTATGAATATGCTGGTGTAGTCGTTAATCACAAAATGTAAAAGGCTCTCCATATGCAGGACAGAACCAACGCATTTATTCAAATATCAGTAAATCGAGTCCCAAAACCAGAAAGTCAAAGTCATTACAGGAACAGGAAATCAAGTCCCAAAACCAGAAAGTCAAAGTCATTACAGTAAGCATGAAATTGGTGCACATAACCAATGCAGCAAAAACCCACATTCCCAAGCCTTCAAAACAAAACAGGCTCCCTCAAACAAGGATCCTCCTCTTCTCACTCATGGTAGCTCCTCAGCCTCTACACTGCTTGCTCTCAGCAATTCTAGCTCCCTGCAGTTCTCGTTCCTGACAGTTCTGGCTGGCTCTCAGAAGTTCTCAGCAGCTCTGGCTGGCTCTCAGTTCTCAATTTGGTTCTCAGAAGAAGTTCTCAGGATCCTAGCAGTTCTCTCTCTCAGCAATTCTGGCTCTCTAGTTTGAGTTTTTCCTTATATATGGTATTCGCTCCTCCCTGTTTGGCCCCTTCCTGTTACATCAGCAACTTCCTCCCACTGTGGGATTCACAAGTTCTGGATCTTGATACAATCATGAACTTGAAACAAGGTACTAAGTACCTATTTGCTTGCCAATACAAAGGGCAGGGAAGATCTTCAAATCCCCATTACCCTTACACTATGAGATATCAAGAGTCAAACAAAATCAAAAGAACGAAAAAATAGAAGAAACCATAAAATATCTCATTGGAAAAACAATTGATCCAGAAAATAGATCCAGGAGAAATCATTTAAAAATTATTGGTCTACTTGAAAGTCATGATGAAAAAAAAGAGCCTGGATAGCATCTTTTAAGAAATCATCAAGGAAAATTGCCCTGAGGTCCTAGAACCAGAGGATAAAAATCATCAAAAGAATCTCCCAAACATAAAATACCAAGGAATATTGTACCAAAATTCCAAAATTATCAGGTCAAGGAGAAAATACTGAAAGCAGCCAGAATGAAACAATTTAAATATCATGGAACCACAGTCAAGATTACACAGGACCTTGCAGCTCCTATATTAAAAGATTGGAGGGCTTAGAATATGATATTCAGTAAGGCAAAGAAGCTTGGATTACAGGCAAGGATCAACTACCCAATGAAATTGAGCATAATATTTCAGGGGAGGAGATGGACATTCAATGAAGTAGGAGACTTCCAAACCTTCCTGATGAAAAGACTAGAGCTCAACAGAAAATTTGACCTTCAAATATAAGACTCAAGAGAGGCATAAAAGGTAAACAAGAAAAAAAAAACATGTTATTCAATAAGGGCAAACTGTTTATATCCCTACAAGCAAAGATAATACTTGTAACTCTTTTTTTTTAACAAATTAATTTATTTATTTTCTTGTTTACATCACTCATTTCCATGAGATTTTGAGTTACAAATGTTCTCCCCATCTTTCCCCTACCCAACACCTCAAGACAGCCATCCCACTGTATAACCCCTCCCCCAATGTGCTTTCTCCTATGTCCTTCCCCTCACCCCTCTGACTTTCTGGTAGGGCAGGATGGATCTCCCTACCCCAGTGCCTGTATATATTAATTCCCAGTTGGATGTA
>JAQQSU010001867.1:0-14852 GCA_028627135.1 Pseudochirops cupreus
TAACTACATCCAACCAGAACTTGAGATACACAGGCACTGTGGTTGGGAGATCCATTCTGCCCTGCCAAAAAGTCAGAGGGATGAGGGGGGAAGACATAGGGGAGAATAGATTGGGGGAGGGGGGATACACTGGAATGGCTATTTTGGGGTGGTGGGTAGGGGAAAGAATGGGAGAAAATCTGTAACTCAAAATCTTATGGAAATGAGTGATGAAAACTAAAATAAAATTAAAAAAAAAAGAAACAAAAAAAATAATTAGCTCTGTGGGAGAGAGCTTGGCTTTGAATTACAATTCCAAAACCTAATTGATCTTGGTCCCACAGGAATTAATTAATTTTCTATGCCTTAGTTTCCTTGGCTATAAAGTGAAAATAAACAGTAAGCAATCATTTATGAGACATCTGTTTTGTACTGTTGACCCTGGTAGGCACTGGGAACTTTAAGATGAAAATGAGACACTATTTGAAATACCAGGTAGTTTTCTAAATGGGTTACTAACTCTGAGGTGGGAGTATCAGGAAAGCATCAGGCAGGAGGAGTACCTTGAGCTAAAGAAACAGAGATTTGAAGACATGTAGGTGAGGAGAGAGTATGAAGATGAGAAACAGGAATAATAGGAATGAGAAGAAAGATATACTGAGGTATGTGAGAAATAAGAAGAAAGCCATTTGGATTAGAATAGAGATTATAAGAAGGTAAATAATATATTACAAGGTAGGAAAGATAGATTAAGGCCAGACTATAATGGACCTGAAAGACTTAACAAAGAATTTATATTTTATTCTATAAGCCACAGCAAGATACAAGCTTACTGGATAGCAAGTTGTATTGAATATGTAATGTGATAGGGAGAGATTAGAATAATAATTATTTTTTATTAGTTTTTAAAAATTTGTGTTTGTTTTTAGTTTACAACATTCATTTCCACAAGATTTTGAGTTTCAAATTTTCTCCCCGTCTTTTCCTTATTCCTCATACCAAAACAGT
Source organism: Pseudochirops cupreus (assembly GCA_028627135.1). NCBI lineage: Eukaryota > Metazoa > Chordata > Mammalia > Diprotodontia > Pseudocheiridae > Pseudochirops > Pseudochirops cupreus. The sequence goes on from JAQQSU010001867.1 coordinate 988, forward strand.
GATCAAACTGAATACACCATCCCCCAGTCTGCTCTGTCCTATATACTCCCCCATTCCCCCTCCAACTTTCCTATAGGGCTTTCAGGTAGTCCAATAATTTTTAAATTGACTCTCCTGGATCTATTTTCTGTGTCAGTGGTTTTTCCAATGAGATATTTCACATTGTCTTCTATGTTTTGATTTGTTTGGATCTGTTTAATAGTATCTTGATTTCTCATAAATTCATTACCTTCCATTTGCTCCAATCTAATTCTGAAGCAATTATTCTCTTCAGTGCACTTTTGAAATTCTTTTTCCATCTGGCAAATTCAGCTTTTTAAGGAATTCTTCTTCTCATTGGCTTTTTGGGCCTCTTTTGCCATTTGAGTTAGAACTATTTTTAAGGTGTTATTTTCTTCAGTCAGATCGTTGACTCTCTTTTCATGATTTTCTTGTGTCATTCTCACTTTTCTTCCCAATTTTTCCTCCACTTCTCTAACTTGATTTTTAGAATCCTTCTTGAGCTACTCCATGGCCTGTAACCACCTCATATTTTTCTTTGAAGGTTTTGGTGCAGGAGTTCTGACTTTGTTGTCTTTCTTCTGGTCCATGCTTTGATCCTTTTTTGTCCTCCAAAAAGGAATCTAAGGTTTCATTGCTGTGCTTGCTTTGCTTCCTTTGCTTGCTCATGTTGCCACTCAATTACTTGACTTTTGAACTTTTTGCCACAGTAGAACTCTGCTTCCAGAGAGGAGAGCTTTGTCCCAAATCACTGGGATTTTTACAGCTACCTGAAGTTTTAGTTGGGTGTCCTCTCTGCAGCCCCCACACACTCTGGCCCACTGGTCACACATCCTGGAACCTCCACTCAAGACAGTGATCCAGATCCAAGCAGGGTAAAGCAAGAGTGATCATCTTATAAATGATCGCTTGGTCCCCTACAATCTGCAGGCCAGGAGCTCTGAAGCAGCCATGTGGTGGTGTCTGCACAGCTGTCACACCTTCATCACTTCTCACCAAGGATCAGGGCCTGACCATGCTCCTAGTCTCCCTCAGTTCCAACAGAGCTGCACACTGACCTTTTACTTTGTCTTTGGCATTTATGGGTTGATAATTCTGGAAACTACCACTGTGGCTGGTGATCCACTCTCCTGAAATCCACTCTAGCCACTGCTGGTTGGGGCTCATTTTGGGCTAAAACTGTGGGCTCATATGGTATGGGGCTTGGTTCCCAGCATGCTGTGGGATGTGCCCATAGGCCTGCCAGGCTGCCATCACCAGGAGATTTATTTCTCTCTGCTACTTTGTGGATTCTGTACCTTGAAAATTTATTTAGAGTCATATTTTATAGGTATTTAAGATGTTGATGGGGGGTGCTCATGGAGTTTTCCTGCTTCTATGCTGCCATCTTGGCTGTGCCCTCTGCAATAATAATTCTTAAACATATATTATCACAGAATTTTAAGGAGTATCTTCATAGGCCTTAAATGGCATGTTGAGATATTGTTATTATTAACAATAATAACTTATGTTCATACTATGAATTTCAATATGATGATGAACACAAGGCAGGATAGAAAAATATTTGAAAACATAGTTTGGGAATAAGAAACAAGAAAGATTCAAGTCTTACAGGCTGTATGGTAGCTACAAGATGGACACATGTAAAGACTTAAGATTTGGGGATATGAATTTATTATTTGACAAAAATTGTTTGGAAAACTAAAAAGCAGTCCAGCAGAAATTAGGCATAGACCATTATCTTATACCATTTACCAATATCAAAAGGGATACATGACCGAGATATAATTTAAAAAAGGTATTACAAGAAATTTCGAGAACATGGAACATATTACTTATCAGACTTATGCATATGCAAATGACTTATGAATAAACAAGAGAAAGAGAACAGAATGAGGTATAAAATGGATAATTTTGATTACATTAAATTAAAGAGATTTTGTACAAAAAAAATAAATGCGGCCAATATCAGAAAGAAAGCATAAAATTAGGGAAACATTTATAGACAATTTCTCAGATAAAAGTCTCATCTCAAATATATATTAAAATTCATAAAATCTGTAAGAATGTGTTTTGTTCCCCAATTTATAAATGATCAAAGGATATGAACAGGCAGTTTTTAGATAAATACATCAAAAAAATTTATAGTCATATGAAATATGCTCTAAATCATTACTAGTTTGAAAAATGTCAATTAAAAAAACTTGAGAAATCACTTCATGCTCATCAGATTGGTTACAATGATTGAAGTGGAAAGAAAAGAATGTTGGAAATGATGTGGAAAAATTGGGAAACTAATTTATTGTTGGTGGAATTGTGAACTGATCCAACCATCTTGGAGAACAGTCTAGAAGTTTGCTCAAAGAGTTATTATATTCCACATGCCCTTCAAGCCAACAATACCTCTATTAGTTCTATTTCCAAAGATAATTAGGAAAAAATGAAAGTGAACCTAAATGTTCTAAAATATTCGTAGCAGCTCTCTTTATAAAGATGAAAAACTGGGAATTGTGGGGGATGCCTGTCAGTTGCGGAATGTCTGAACAAGCTGTGGCATATGATTGTGATGGAATACTACTGTGCTATAAGAAGTGATGAGCTTGATGATATTATAAAAACATGAATAGATTTATATGAAGTAATGAAAAGTGATATGAGCAGGACTAAAAGATTGCTTATGTAGAGTAACAGCAATATTGTGTTAAGAAGAACTTTGATTAAATAAGTCATTTTGACTATTATAATTTTCCAAATTAACTACAAAGGACATATTAAGGAAGACACTATCTGCATCCAAAGAAAGAATGAAAATATATATAGAAGGACTTTAAACACACACACACACACACACACATACACACACACATTATATTTATATATAATGTGTGTGTGTGTGTGTGTGTGTGTGTGTATATATGTACACACACATATACATATTTTTGTCTAATGGTAACTGTCTTTAGGGAAGGGGTTGACCGAGGAGTGACAAAGGAAAATAAATTTACATGACAACTATATTATATATTTCAAAGAAATACCAAGTTGTATGCAATAGATTTATAGTTTCATGTGCAATCATATTTTTTATTATAACATCATGGAAATTCTTGTTTTCTTCCATAAATTAAAAATCAAAAAAATTTTCAAACATTACATATTATGAATACCTTCTTCAAGGAAGTACTAGACATGTCAAGTATTAAACATGAACAAAATGTAAATATTTTATGAAATGAAAATCATCAGTTTCTGATGCAATAGTCATTTCTGAGTTATCCATCTTTGAACTGGCAGTCTTACAATATGTGTGTATGTACGAGTGCACAAATATATATATACACTCGTATGTGTGTGTGTGTGTGTGTGTGTGCGTGTGTTTGTGTGTGTGTGTGTAAAATGTATGTATGTACGTATTGGAAGGAATCATCAGTTTGGAATCAGAGCAACTGGGATCAAATTCTATCTCTAACATCTTGCTGCCTTTATTTCTACCTTACTTTAGATAAGTCAGTGTAATAATAACTAATACTTAACATTGAATTAGCTTTTAAAGAATGTAAAACACTACAGATATCATCTTTTCCCCTAATAACAACCCTGGGATGTAACTTTTATTATTATCCTCATTTAATAGATTAGTAAACTGAGGCAGAGAGAAAGATAAGTGTCTGAGGCAGGGTTTGAACTCATCTTTTCTTGACTTTAATTTCTGCACTCCATTCATTGTACCTCACTAGGCCTTATTTTCCTCATCTGTAAAGTCAGGGAATCAATCTACATAATATCTAAGGTACCTTCTGGCTCTAAATCCTACGACAATTTTTTTTTTGCTTCTTATTTTTTCTACTAAATAATTGCTTTTCAGTAGTATGTTGTGACATCCTTATTCCATGCTCTGTGCATATTCCTCTCTACAGCCTAATGGACTGTTTGTAGTTATTTTTCTTAAATATAGTAATCTATGGTGTTTGCTAAACAACATTACTGAAAAAAAATATTGTTTTTACAAAGATTCAGGATACTTGGGGTCATAAAAGATCATATAATTAATAAAAGACCACTCAACTACCTTCTATTCAAGTCTAGTTTCAATTTGTTGTTCATTCTTAATGCCTCATTTATTTACAGATGGATAAGCATTATGGGTTGGCTTCTCAAGCATATCATATAGTCTGTAGAACAAACATTCTTCATTGACTTTTTTTTTCCTTATTTAGATAGCTGATATGAAATCTTCTGAGGGATTATGAATTTCACAGGGTAGACTGCATTTTTCCAGGGCTTGATGTGTTAAACACAACATTATACGTAAAGAAGAAGAGCTGAATGGCCCCACCATTTATAGGAAAAGTTTTTTCAGTTTAAGAACTACACTAGACCCTGCTTGATATCTAACTCAAGCACCTCTGATGAGCATACCTATCACTATTACATGAGTCATTAAATAGTATCAATAAAAACCTATCTTTTCCATGTAATCTTGTGTTTTGATATAATTACGGAGAAATGCCCTGTTGAAGAGAACTTTTTAAGGTTGTATTTTTAAAAATAATATTTTATTTTCTTCCTCACTATGATGTCAGGAAAAAAATAGCATTGATCTTTTTTTTTTTTTACAAGATTGGAAATCCAAATTTTTCTCCCTCCTTTCCTCCCTTCTTCTGAAGAGGGTAGACGCTTTGATGTAGTTTATACATGCTCTCTCTTGTAAAAATATTTCCATATTCATCACAGTTGTGAAAGAAGAAACAAAACAAATGGAAGAAAAAATAAAGTTGGTGAAAAAAGATATGCTTTGATCTGCATTCAAAGTAGATCTATTCTGTGTCTGTATATGGTTAACATTTTCCTTCTTGAGTACTTTGTACTCTTCCTTGGATTGTTGCATTACTGAGAAGATCTGAGTCATTCATAGTTGATCAATATTGTTGATACTATGTATAGTGCTATCCTAGTTCTGATAATTTCACTTTGCATCAGTTCATATAAGTTTTTTTCTGAAATGTGCTTGTTCATCATTTCTTATTGAATAACAGTATTCCATTACAATCATTTACCAAAATTTGTTTAGCTATTCCCCAACTGATGGCCATTTCCTTGATTTCCAATATTTTGCCAGCACAAAAGGACTGTTATAAGTATTTTTGTGATGTCTTTGTGATATAGACCTAGTAGTGGTATTATTGCATCAAGGGGGATGCACAGTTTTGTTTCCCTTTGGACATAGTTCCAAAATACTCTCCAGAGTGGCTGGATCAGTTCGTAACTCCACCAATAGTAAATTAGTGTCCCATTTTCCCTACATTCTCTCCAACATTTGTCATTTTTTTTTCCTTTTTGTCATATTAGACAATCTGATAGGTGTGAGAAGATACCCCAGAGTTGTTATAATTTGCATTTCTCTAATAAAAAATGATTTAAGGCACTTCATATGGCTATAGATAGCTTCAATTTCTGCATCTGAAAACTGCCTACTCATATCCTTTGACCATTTTCCAATTGGGGAATGACTTGTTATTTTTTTTATAAATTTGACTCATTTCTCTATAAATTTGGGAAATGAGGCCTTTATTAGACACATTTCCTATAAAGATTGTTTCTCAGCTTTCTGCTTTCCTTCTAATCTTTGTTGAATTGTTTATACTAAAGCTTTTAATTTAATGTAATCAAAATGATCTATTTCACAGTTTTGTAATGCTCTCTGTCTCTTATTTGGTTATGAATTCTTTCCCTTTGCATAGATCTGATGGGCAGAATATTCCTTGCTCTTCTAATTTATTTATGTTGTCATTATTTATGTCTAAATCATGCCAAAGGTATGTCATATCTAACTTTTAAAATATTCTATTTACCTCCATAGTTTCTTTCTTGTTTATTTTTAGTGGGATGTATCATATTCTGAGAGGGGACATTTGAGTTACCCCACTAGTGTAGTTTTGCTATCTAATTCTTCTTGTAACTCACTTCACTTCTTCTTTAACAATTTGGATGCCATATATTTGATTGCATGCTGCCAAAGGGGGATTGGAGGGGAGAGGAGAGGAAGAGGGAGTAAATTTGGAACTCAAGTGATTATGGAACTGAATGTTGTAAACCAAAAGTAAATAAATAAATTAAAAAATTAAGAAAAAGAATTTGAATGCTATACAACTTTGGGCATATATGATTAGTATTGATATTTCTTTATTGTCTGTGTTACCATGTAGTGAGATGTAGTTTCTTTCGTTATCTCTTTTAATTTGGTCTATTTTATTATTTTAGCTTTTATTTTGTCTGAGACAAGGATTGCTACCCCTGTTTTTTTTTTCTTTTTCAGCGAAAGCATAATAGATTGCCCCATCTTCCCCAGCTGCTTACTTTTACTCTATGTGTGTCTCTCTGCTAAGCGTATTTCTTGTAAACAGCATATTGTAGGCTCTGGTTTTTGATCCAGTCTGCTATACACTTCCATTTTGTGGGAGAGTTCATCCCATTGATATTTACAGTTATGATTACTACCTGTGTATTTCCCTCCATCATGTTCTTCCTCCTATTTGTCCTTTCTCTCCTTTCATCCTTTCCCTCCTCAGCAGTGTTTTATTTCTGTATACCACCTCCTTTATTTTTCCTTCCCTTCTGTCAGTCCCCAACCTCCTTTTACTTGATCTTCTCCCCTGTTTCCCTGAGGGGTAAGATATATTTCTATACTCAACTGATTGTGTATATGATTCCCTCTTTGAATCAATAACAATGAGAGTAAGGTTCAAGTGATGCTTGTCACTCACTCTCCAATCTTTCTCTCCACTTTAAACAGATTTTCTCACTTCTTTATGTGAAATAGTTTACCACATTACAACTCTCTCCTTCTTTTTGCACCCATTGTGCTCCTCTTTTTTATCCCTTAATTTTTATGTGATTCCCTTAAATTCACCTTATACCTTCACCCCTTGTCTATTTTTATTCCTTCTAGCTCTACTGTTGGTGATACATTTCTTAAGAAGTACAACTATCGTCTTCCTGTGTAGGGATATAAATAGTTTAACTCTATTGAATTCCTTGTTTTCTTTTCCTTTTCTTTAAAAAAAATTATTTTTAATTTTCAACGTTCACTTCCTTTAGATCTTGAGTTCTAAATTTTCTCCTACTTCCTCCCATCCCCTCACCCCAAGATGGTATGCAATCTGATATAGGCTCTACATCAGCAGTTCTCAACTTGTGGGTTATGACCCCTTTGGGAGTCGAACAACCTTTTCACAAGGGGTCAAAGGGGTTGCCTAAGACCATCAGAAAACACATATCTCCAATGGTCTTAGGAACCGAGACACTGCTCCTCTATCAGTCTCCAGGTGGGTACTCCCACATGCAGATATGTCCACATACAAGTATTAAGGGGTCACGGCATTAGGAAGGTTGAGAACCACTGCTCTACATATACATTCATATTATACATTTTCATTTTAGCCAGGTTGTAAAGAAGAATTTTCTTTTCCTTCATTACCTGTTTATGCTTCTCTTGAGTCTTGGTATTGGAGTTCAAATTTTTTGTTATTTCCGGTCTTCATATGAAAGCTTGAATTCCTTCTTTTTCATTGAATAACCATTTTCGATTGATGTATTTTGCTTAATTTTGTCAGGTAAGTGATTCTTGGTTGTCATCCTAGCTCCTTTGCCTTCCAGAAAATCGTATTCCATGACCTCCAGTCCTTTAATGTTTCAACTGCCAAGTTTCACATTGCCTTCTATTTTTTCATTTGTTTGGATCTGTTTGATAGTATCTTGATTTCTCATAAAGTCATTTGCTTCCATTTGCTCCCCTCTAATTCTGAAGGAATTATTGTCTTCAGAAAGCTTTTGAGATTCTTTTTCCATCTGGCAAAGTCGACTTTTTAAGGCATTCTTCTCCCCATTGGCTTTTTGGGCCTCTTTTGCCATTTGAATTCATCTGTTTTTTAAGGTGTTAATATCTTCAGTCAGGTTGTTGACTCTCTTTTCATGATTTTCTTGCATCATTCTTATTTCTCTTCCCAATTTTTCCTCCACTTCTCTCATTTGGTTTTCAAAATCCTTCTTAAGCTGATCTCTAGCTTTTAGGCAATCTTCATGTTTCTTGGAGGTTTTGGTGCAGGAGTTCTGACTGTGTTGTCTTCCTTCCATTCCCTGCGTTGATCTTTCTTATCCCCAAAGAAGGAATCTAGAGTTTGGTTGCTGTTCTTACTTTGCTTCCTTTGCATGCTCATGGTTGGTCAGTCAACGATTTTTTAGCTCTGTGGAACTCTGTTTCCAGAGGGGAAAGCTCTGTCCCAAATCACTGGGGTTTTCCCAGCTGCCAGAGGTTTTAGGAGGCTGCTGCCACCCCCACCAGCTTTGGCTCACTGAAAATGCACCTCAGGACCACCACCCAAGACCATGATCCAGATCCAGGCCGCCCAACGCAAGAACATTTGGCCTCTGAATGATTGCTTGGCCCCCCTGCAGTCTGCAGTCCAGGAGCTCTGAAGCAGCAACATGGAGGCAGCTGTAGGGCCTCCACTTCTGCCATTTCCTTGCTCTTTAGGCAGTTTGGCCAGACCTGCTTTTCTCTCCCAATTTTAGCTGAGTTCCACTGATCTTTCACTTAGTCCTTTTTTCTTAGGCTTGATAATTCTGGAAACTGCCACAGCTGCCACCGATCTGCTCTCCCAAAGCTCCAGCTGTGGCTCCACTTGACTCATCCAGCCACCCCTGGGGCAAAGCCATGGTTTCAGGCTGGGCTGCTTTCGGCTCCCAGCACTGAGATGGTCCCTCCTAGCCAAGCTGCCTTCAGCAGGAAGTATATTTGAGTGCATTTTAGAGCTTTAGAATTTGTTTAGCTTCATATTTTACGGGTATTTTGAGGTGGCTGTGTGAGAGCTGCTGTACCTTGCTGCTCCTATGCTACCATTTTGCCTCCACCCCCCCCAATTCTGTGTAATCCTGACTGTGACTCCCCAATATGCGAATTGTTTCTTTTTGGCCACTTGTAGTACATTTTTCCTTGACCTGATAGTTTGGAAATTTTGACTTGGAATTTTTATTTTGGGATCTGTTTTCTGAGGTGATGAGTAGATTCTTTCAATGCCTATTTTGCCCTGTAGTTCCAGGACATTAGGGAAGTTTTCCTTCACATGTACTTGAAAAGTTCTGTCCAGTTGCTCCTTTTGATTATGGCTTGCAGGTAATGCAGTGATTCTGATATTGTTTTTCCTAGATCTGTTTTCCATGTCAGTAGTTTTTCCAATGAAGTATTTTATATTATATTCTATTTTTTAAAAAAATTTTATGATTTGCTTATTTCTTCAGGTCTCATATACATAAGAATTTCTCAAAAATAAAGGAAGCCCCTTAACCAATTTCTTCTGAGGGAGAAATAAGTTTTTGATAACAAAATCTAAAGAGAGGAATGAGAAGTACAGCCCAATACTACTAATGGATATGGATTAACTATGATATCCTTAATTTACAACCAAGGAGTAGACAGGCTACTAGGGGAACTAAACTGATTCATTCTTCACATCAATACTATAAGCAAAACTAGAAGATTGAAAGAAAGTGAAGTTAAATGGAAAAAACTTTGCAGTTTCTTTTTGCAGAGGCAAATAAAGCAGCTTTTGACATTCATTCTATTTTTGAGATCAAGGACTTTCCCTTTTGTTGTTATATCTATGAGGTATGAAGTATTCACTATCTGATTTTTTTTCTTGATTATTTAAATAGACCAATAAATACAAAAAAGTCACCTTAAAATCTCTAATACTATAAATGTCTTGTATGCAAACATAAAAATTAGAGAAATTTCCTAAAAGATACAAAACATTCTTGTTCATTGATGCTCATTAATATTGGATAAGACATAAAATAAGTAGACAAAAGGTGATTATCAGGTTTGTTCCCCAGAGACGTAGTACATAATCCAAATACAATTCTTTGTAGATGACAAAATCTTTCAGATGTATTTTACTGGCTGTATCAAGTCCAGAAATATTGAAAGAGGGTGGAGCTAAGATGGAGGAAAAGAAGTAGTAACTTTTCTAAGCTGTTCCAATAATTCTGTCACTAATCTTTAAAAAGTGAATTTGAATGGATTTTAGAGTGACAGAACCCATTGGGAGATACAGAGTGGCAAATTCCTAGCCCAGGAAAGTGCCCACATAGGTCTGAACAAGGAGTACACAGGGGCTGCACCAACATGGATATGAGAACAGACTACAGCAGAGTGAGAAGGAGCCCAAGCCAGTGGACTCACTCACTCCAAGGGTGATTTGCATCCATCTCACCACAGGACAGAGGATCTTCAGAGCTGGGTAAGAGAAAATGCATTGCCTACAGCAGGGACAACAGCTTCTCCCAGAGGTCTCATTCCATACCCTGGATGTTGAAAAATTACATACTCAAACCTACAGAAGTCAAGATGGCAGAATAAAACCTAGTTGCTCCAATTCTCCATCCTTGACCCAGAAAACCCAAAGATAAAGGTCCCATCCAGAGTAAAATCCTGAATTAGTGGAAACAGCCTCAGGCTTGAGAGTCACTGAAGAAGGGGGAAGTGAGGCAATACAGAGTGTAAGCCCAGGGGGGTAGAGCCAGCAAGCACTAACAACATAAGCCCAGGTGTGCCTTAGTACTACCAGGGGAATCTGCAGACACCAGCCCTGCTGGCCTCCAGCTGCTGGGCATGCCTGAGCTGTAGCCCAGAGACACAGAGGTGGAAACCTGAAGTGACCAGACCACCTCTCCCCAACAGGTTACTCTGTGAGCATCAGGGTAACTCAGGGGAAACACTGAGAGTCCTGGCCTTGGCCTCAGTCTAGACACTCAGAGGCTACAGCTCATGAAGTGAACAACCAAGCCCCTACCTCCCAGCCTGAGAAGCAAAATACATCTGCATCCCATAAGCAGATATCCACCCTAAAAATTCGGGACATAGGCAATCACAATGGGGAAGAAGGAATCTGTGAGATCTAGAACCAAAAAATCTTTTTGTAGTTAGCAAGAACAACCAAATTCAGAACACAACATGGCCTCTATACTCACACTGGAGACCAAGAAGGAAATATGAATTGGTCTCAAGCTCAAAAAGCATTCATGGAGGAGCTGAAGATTTTAAAAACTAAATTAGAGAGGTAGGTATAAATTTAAATCTACATTGACCAAATTGGGAAAAAAGTCTCACTAAAGAAAATAAATCCTTAAAAAGTAAAATTGGGGGGGAAGAGTCAAGATGGTGGCATAGAAGCAGGAGAACTCTGTGAATGTCACCAAAATCACCTCAAATACCAACAAAATATGACTCTAAACAAATTTAGAGCTCCAGGACTCATAAAATAACAGAGATACAAGGCTCCCTCTGAAGGCAGCCTGATAGACAATCAGAAAGGGCTCATTGCAGTGTGATGGCAGCAGAGTCCAGCCCCATGTGGTTTTAGCCCCAGACTGTCCTGGAGGAGCCCCTGCTGGAGCTTTCAGGAGAGTGGATCATTGGAAACTGTGACAGTTTCTGAAATTACCAACTGATAAGAGCCAAGGACAAAGGCAAAAAGACAGTGCAACTTGGCTAAATTTGGTGGAGAATGTCTGGCCAACCACCTCCAGAGGTAGAAGCAGTCTGAAACAGCAGCCCTTTAGCTGCCTACACATGGCTGCTTCAGAGATCGAGGTCTGCAGATTGCAGGGGTGGGGGGGGCAAGCAACCATTCAGAGGCTAAGTACTCTTGCCTTTGTCTCCCTGAATCAGGATCACAGTCCTGGGTGGTGGTCCTGAGATGTGTTTTGAGTGAGCCAAAGCTGGTGGGGGCTGCAGAGATGGTGGACACCTCATAGCTCTGCCAGCTGTAAAAATCCCAGCAATTTTGGACAAAGCTCTCCCCTCTGAAAGCAGAGTTTTACTGAGCCCAAAAGTCAAGTAACTGGCTGGCAACATGAGCAGGCAAAGGAAGCAAAGAAAGCTCAGCAATGCAACTTTAGATTCCTTTTTCGGAGAAAAGAGGATCAAAGCATGGAATGGGAGGAAGACAACACAGTCAAAACTCCTGCACCAAAAGCTTCCAAGAAAAACAAAGACTGGTTACAAGCTATAGAGAAGCTTAAGAAAAATTTTGAAAAGCAAATAAGAGAAGTGGAGAAAAATTGGGGAGAGAAATGACAATGATGCAAGAAAATCATGGTAAGAGAGTCAACTACCTGACTGAAGAAAAAAACACCTTTTAAAATAGATTACTTCAAATGGCAAAGGAGGCCCAAAAAACCAATGAGAAGAATGCTGTAAAAAGCTGATTTGCCAGATGGAAAAAGAATCCCAAAAGGTCACAGAAGAAAATAATTCCTTTAGAATTAGAGTTGAGCGAATGGAAGCAAATGACTTTATGAGAAATCAAGATACTATTAAACAGATCCCAACAAATGAAAAACTAGAAGGCAATGTCAAATATCTCCTTGAAAAAACTACTGACCTGGAAAATAGATCCAGGAGAGACAATTTAAAAATTATTGGACTACCTGAAAGCCATGATTAAAAAAAGAATCTAGAAATCATCCTTCAAGAAATTCTCAAGGAAAATTACCCTGATATTTTAGAACTAGAGGGCAAAATACAACTTGAAAGAATTCACTGATTGCCTCATGAAAAAGATCCCCAAAAGAAAACTCGTAGGAATGTTATAGCCAGGTCCTGGAGTTCTCAAATCAAGGAGAAAATATTACAAGCTGCCAAGAAGAAACAATTTGAATACTGTGGAAACAGAATCAGAATAACATAGGATCTAGCAGCTTCTACATTAAAGGACTTAAAGGCCTGGAATATGATATTCTGGAGATCAAGGGAGCTAGGATTAAAACCAAGAATCATCTACCCAGCAAAACTGAGTATAATGTTTCAGGGTAAAATATGATCATTCAACAAGGTCAAAGACTTTCAAACATTCGTGCTGAAAAAAACAAAACTGAAAAGAAAATTTGACATTCAAACACAAGAAACATGAGAAGGTAAACATGGAAAAGAAACCATAAGGAATTTATCAACATTGAACTATTTACATGCCAACATGGAAAAATGAAAATTGTAACTTATGAAAGTTTTCTCAGTACGAGGATAGATGAAGGGAATATAAATGTGTGTGTGTATATATATATATATGTATATATATATATGTATATATATGTATGTATGTATGTATGTATGTATGTATACCTACATATACGTCTATATAGGTGGCTATATATGCATATGAACACATATGGGAATGTGTGTATATATGTGAACACAGGCAGAGGGCACAGAATCAATTGAATAGGAAGGGATGATATTTTAAAAGGTGAAATTAAGAGTTGGGAGAGGAATAGAATGAGAGGAGACAGGGAGAGACAGAATGGGGTCAATAATTTCATATAGAAGAGGCAAAGGATAATTGTTACAATGGAGGGGAATAACAGGAAGGCAAAAAAGGAATGGGTCAACCTCTCATTGAATTTGGCTTAGGCAGGGAATGACATACACTCTATATTGGGTATCTTGCCCTGCAGGAGAGTAGGGGGAAGGGGATTAGAGGGGGAATGATGTAGGGGAGGGCAGGTTGGGGAGAAGGTTGTTAGAAGCACAAACTTCTGTAAAGGGACAGGGACAAAGTAGAGAGTAGAAAAATGGAAGGGCAGGATAGAATGGAGGAAAATATCATCAGTGTTACACAATATGTCCTTTGTGGAGATGTTCTGTGTAACTACACATATATGGCCTGTATTGAATTGCTTGTCTTTCCAGTGGAGGTGGGTGACAAGAGAGGAAGGGAAAGAATCTAGAATTTAAAGATCTAAAATAATATGTTGTAATGATACTGGGATTTGAAGATCTTCCACGCCCCTTGAGCTTGCTGATGTAG
>JAQQSU010018670.1:0-10431 GCA_028627135.1 Pseudochirops cupreus
TGGAGGGAACTGTGTGAGGACCACTGGTATCCTGTTTTTTCCCCAATTTTGGTTAAAGTTGGTCCTTCACAAAGACTGATCACCTATCGGTTGACAAGAATATTTGATTTAATGGTCTAAATTCCAGAAACATTTTAGTGTCCCAATGGTCATTCTGAAAACAACAATAACAACACAACAACAACACAACAACAACAACACAATAACACAATTGGGGTTTTATTTTTTATCTAGAAGTCAGCTTTCTAATAATAGAATCCCTCACCAACTATAACTGTTTTTAGCCATCAGATTGATTTTCTATTTATAGATAATCTATTACCAGCGCAAATCTATACTGTAGCAAACCATAAATGCTTCTTTTATTTTAACATTCTGGGGATGTAGGTAGCACAGATTCTAAGCACAATACCATTATGCAGTGGAAAGAGAATCACATTTGGTGGGAGAAGAAGTGGTTTTGAATCTCTATTCTAGCTGAATAATCCTGAGCGAGTAATTTTCCATTTTTTCAGACTCAAGCTCCTCTTCTGCAAAAATGAGATCAAATGTTCTCTCAAGTACCATAATTGATCAAACCTTCTTTGCTTTCTATTTTTCCTAAAATCACAGTCCAAGGGGGTTTGGCTGTATTCCCTATTCATTAGAACTATGTAAAGAGAAATGCTCTAACAAATTTCAGTTTTTAATTATTTGACCTACCTTTAAATATTTAATAAAACCCATCTCTATAGAATTTTCAAACTGAGACCTTTTGTGCCAAATCTTTCAACTAGATGTTATGGAACATCTAGGGATTAAAAGAGTTCAGCTTATATTGGTTGACAGGTGATTATAAGATTTCAGTGAACAATGTATCGTAACCAATTTATTCTACATATGTTAAACTTCCACAGAGATGTGATGGAAAAAAGTGGGTGATAACTAAGGGAAGGAGGGAGTTTGGGCTATAAAGCCCTAATCCCAAAATAAGGGTCTTTAAATACATGTAGGGATTTGACTTCAGTTGCTCTGTCTCCATGGAAAACAGTTAAAAATGCCTTCTAGCTGTGATTTGTGGAGGAAATAAATGCTGGGGGGAAATGTGAGTATGAGCACCAACCAACTACTTTCCAGAGATCATGATGCTAAATTGTCATTAAACACATCAAAATCAGAACACAATCCAACTTTGAGTTATAACCTCAGTTTATAGGGGAATGTGCCCGGCACACAATAAGTACTTAATAAATATTTATTGATGTATGGGTGGATTGAATGAAATAAATTTCTCACAGGATTTATTTTCTGTGAGAAAAGAAGTACTGGCCACCTTGTCCTCAGAAGCCTTAGCTAATATGCTGCAGTCTTTCCTGTGCCTAATGGGAGCAAATTAGAGAACAACTAAGATACTGTGTAAAATAGAGGTCCTTGGGAAAGTCATAATATAACTTCAACGTTAATATCTTGGAAAAAAAACACCAGGGTTGGAGGGAGCTGCTGGCAATTCTACCAACACTAAAACCATTCCTGTGACTCATATCACAGAAACAACATCCAACGAGGAAGGTTAAGAACTATCTAAGGAAACAGAGACAATGGATGTGAATGAAGCAAATGCTATTGGATTAGAGAGAAGTGAGAGGGATACAAAAGAAAAGGAAAAGTGTAATAACATCCTTTTTTTCAGACCTCAGCATTCAGATGGAGGAGTTGTTATCTCTGGCTTAACCATGAGATGAAGCACCAAGCTCCCTCTCACATATCTAGTGTTCCCCCGGGGAAGTAAAGTTGACATTTTTTTGTTGGCTGGGAAAAGATATGGTCATATGAAATGGCTCCTCTCCCCATAGTTAATGGCACAAATAACATTTGGGGAAGGGCATGGGCCAAGCTTCAGTGAAAGGAGGTGATGCTGTGGGATGTTTAATTGACTCTAGTAACTTCATTATTTTCACTGAGCTCTTAATAATTCTTTCATTGTTGCCTTCACATTTTTAAATGGCAAAGTTCTGGATTGCACATCAGAGTGTTGATTCTAGGTTTCTTAGTGGAAACTTGGACTAGGAAAGTTTCATAACTACGAATGATTAAAAAAAAAAAGCCTTGTCATAACACAAGGAGTTCAGATACAATTTTCAGCAAGGGTCTACATAGACTCTCAAGTTGTCCCAATTCTTCTTTAGCTTCTCCCTACAAAGTACATTTATGTGAGAAGCATTTTTACTTGCCTCATTTGTGTGAGGAACTGATGATGTCAAGCTAAGAAACAAACAGTTGGTATTCTGAAGGGACTTTCATCCTATTAGAAGGAAACAACATATGCACATTTAAATAAATACAAAATATATAAAAGTAAATAAGTATTTTTGAAAAAAACAAGGCAGTAACAATTGTGAACACTGGAAAGGAGAATCAAAAATGGTGGCATTTGAGCTGAAATTCAAATTAAACTAAAGTATGTGACAGGAAGAGGTAAGGAAGGAATGTGTTCTAGTCATGAGCAATATATGCTAAAATATTATATTTTCTTCTGTTTGACAGGTAAAGAAATGTAAAGAAAATCATTCTCCTTTCCCTCTGCTTTCTCTCAATCTGTCTCAAGAATCTCTGAAATGGGGGCGTGTGCTAACTTAGATTCAAGAAGATCTGAGTTCAAAATTCTGCCTTGGACAAATTTTTGTGATCAGAAATGTCACCTCATCTCCAAGATTCAGAGGTCTTATGTTAAAATTGGAGATAAAAATTCCTGTACTATTTCTCTCAAATGAGGAAATGATGCATATAATGAGATAAGATGGTATATATATGTATATGTGTATATATATATATATATATATATATATATATATATATATATATATATATGTGTGTGTGTGTGTGTGTGTGTGTGTGTGTGTGTGTGGGCGTGTGTGTGTGTGTCTGTATATATAGGGTTCATAGGAGACTATAAGGAACAATGTTAATATAATTTGTTTTAATTATCATATCTATGATGATGATAATAAAATATTATAAGATAATGATTTTGCGAGTAAGGGTCATTCATTCTTGCTTTTCCTAGCTGTCATATTCAGCGCAGTTTTGACAGATAGTATGGGTATAACATGATCATTATGACCTTGATCATGAGACAGAGAGAGAGAGAGAAAGAGAGAAACGATATCAAAAAAAATGTGATTCTCTTTATAAAACTGGGGGTAAATTATTCTCAATTTTTCAAACCTTTGAGGCCAAGGGGCTAAACTATAATATGTTTTATTGGAAAGTGCCCAGATTCTAGAGCCAGAAGATTTGGGCTCAAATTTTATCTCTTTAATTCACTGTCTGTGTGATGACCTCTTTCTTTAGTATCTTCATCTGTAAAATGAGAGGATTGTACTCATTTAACTCCAAGCTCTCTTGCACGTCTAAATTTATGACTGTGAATAGAGTTCTATACTGTTGTTCTAACTGATATCATTTTATGCACTCAGACACACAAAAGCTCATTAAACTTAACAAGTAAACACTAACCAAAAGTCATATGACCTCAAAGTAGCATCATTGTATTTATAATAGGATTCTCTTAAAATAGCTACCTCATATAATGCTGTTTCACCTTATTTCATATTTTTTAGGGGATCAATTAATAGTTGTAACTGGAGTAAGTATATACAGGACTAACAGGCAACGACAAGTTCCTAATTATCTCCTCCATGTATCAGCCTCTGGAGATCTTCTTGAAGTGCATTGATCTAGGCTCAACTTGTCATTCATTGACTAGAGAAATAGTTTTAGGAATTTCAAATTCCATATAAATTGACAGGTGTAAATTTGAGAATTAATAATAGGTTGAAATTCTCTCATTATTACAGCTTTATCTATGTAAAATCTGAGTTTGTCATTTTAAGGTGTCTGAATATTTGTCAGCCTCAGACTTTTCATTTCATTTTTTTGCAGTGATTAGGCTGTAAGTATTTTACTTTTTAGAGATAACTATTATCCCCTATTGCGGGTGATTTTTAAACAGCAGGAAGGGGATTTGCTAAGATTTCAGCATTTTCTGGGACAGCACAGCTTTCTTTTTCCTGAATTTGGAAACTTCATCTTCAGCTGAATGCATCAATGGAATGTATGGTATAATGCAGAAATATTCTCTAAGATTCTTCAAATCTGAATCTTCAAAACTAATCCCTTGATCCCAAAATGACTGGTGATTCTCTGAAGTCTTGCCTGAGACTGAGTTTCCTCTAATCTTCCTCCTTGAATTGTTTTCATCAAATAGTGTGAAATACATGGTGTGAAGCACACTCAGTTGCTTAGCAGTTCTCATTTTAAATTTTCATAGTTCTTATCAAGTAGGAAATAAGAAACAATTAGGGAAAATTAATATCACCATATTTCTACATGTGTAGGAGACATATAAACTTCCTTCATGAACAGAAATGTAACTGTCTCACATCTGCAGGTTTTAGAGTTTCCAAGAATGATGATGGGTTTGTGTTTTTTTGTTTTTTTTTACTATATTCCAAATCCACAATCTTTAAATTCTAAATGTAGAAATAATATTGCCAGGCATAGGGGTAATGGAGTCTGGAGGGGCTCAGGCTCAATATTATGTTATAATCCCTCCAAATCTTTTCTGTCCCTCCCTCATATTATGAGGTGATATTACTACTTTTCCAATAAGATGACCATTAAGACTGTATAACATAAATAGTCTTCATGCCTATTACTTAGACCTTTAGTTTTCTTTCCTTATAAAACATCGTCTCTTTATAATATACCATAGTATCCATGAGCAGAGTTTAGCTTACCCTTTTTCACTTGTACTCTTTTGCACTTTCTTCTACATAAAATATTGCCTGATTCACCCAGTTATTAGTGGGTTTTTTCACTCTTTAAATCACTTTTTCATTATTTGGGATGTATGTTTTGTATGTTAAATTGTATACATATTTTCCCAATCTCTGAATGGGACTATATGCTCCTTTATGTTGGAAGGAATTTTGTGTGTGTGTGTGTATGTGTTTGTGTCTGTGTGTCTGTGTCTGTGCGTGTGCTTTTTCTTTATACTTCCAATATCTAGGCTAATGTTTAGCACATAGTAGGTGCTTCTTAAGTATCTTTTGAATCTTCTTGTAATTTTTGAACTTAAGTCCTTTCTTTTTTTTTATAATTTTAAAATTCCCTTTTCCTTTTTCAATATGAATGAAAAGTTACACAGTATCTGGTTTAAGAATGCAATTTCAGACTAATAGCCATACATGAGTAAAATTTAAGTTATAAATAGGAAAAGAGAAATGTGTTTTCATTACTCGATAAGCAGAGTTATAATACTTGCTACGTTGGGCCAGAAGTTTATTGGCAACTAAAATTTTAATTGCAAAAATGGAAAGGTTTGTCTGCCTGGGAAATAGGTATTTCTCTGCAGCAATACATTTCATGATATTTCAAGCTATGACTAATAAACATTTAATAATGATTATATTAGAATTTCTTTTCCTTTGGGTTTGCTTGTGATGTGTACTCTAGAAAACAGGTGTCACATTATTCCACTGATATGATAGCTCGGTAATTTATAGTGAGCTTGCAATTACTAGTATAGAATCCAGCCACATACATTGTTATTGCTTTGAAAAGCCTAATTAGAATTTAGGGACTTGAAAGGGAAAATGATGTACTGGATTGATGGGAACAAATTGATAGGATGAATATTTTTAGTTCCATTAAGCATAGAAATATGAATCCTCCCCTACTTCTTCACTCAGATGTTTCATTGTGACATAGATTATCCTGAACTTTTGAAGGCTATGCCAAGGGAATATGAGGCCTGGCAGATACCACTACACTGGAAAGAATTAGAGTACATGCTCAGAGAATTTGGGGATATCTAGAATCCAAGGAACAACCTTGTTAAATTTGGAGATGTTCATCACCCAAAGGCAGGCCTAAAGGCAAAGGTTTTTAATGACTATCTAACAAGTTATGAAGGAGTTAGGATTTACAGTAGATGGCTAGTGAGCTCACACAGATTGAGTTGAGAATATTTCAATCTAACTAAGCAAGCGAAACTTATTTTCTCTATATTCACTAGGTTGTGGCTTAGAAAGATTTTTCATATAAAACATTTCCATATTAGTAATTTTGCACAAGAGATTTGAATGAAAGAAAGTAATAAATAGCATGCTTCAGTCTGTCTTCAAACAATATCATTTCTTACAATTTATTGGAACAATTCAAATGAATTCAACTTAACAAGCATAGATTAAGCACCTACTACATCAAAGACATTGTGAGATGTGCTTTGGAATTATGAAGGCAAAACTGAGGGTGAAAAAAGGATCCTACTCATTCTACTAAAGTAAACAATATGCAAGTCAAGTCAAATCAAGGAGAAATTTGTTAAGTACTTATTATATGCTGGGAACTGTTCTAAAGGCTGTGGATAAAAAGAAGGGCAAAAACCAGTCCCTATCAGAGAAGACAACACATAGACTAATACATACAGAAAAGATATATGCAGGACAAATTGGATATAAAAAGGAGGGGGAAGTCACTAGTATTAAGGAAGATCAGGAAAGGTGTTTTGTAGAAGGTAGGAGAACCAACAGGTGGCATTGAGGAGGGAGAGCATTCCAGGCATTGGGTACAATATGATAGAATGAATGGCATGAACAGAAATGATACATAAATGCAACATGATTGGAACAGGGAGAGAATAAGTTTTCAAGCTAACAACTTTAGGGATCAGTAAAAATGACATATAATCTAAGCTTTGAAAGAAAGCTAAGGATTTGATGGGGAAGAAATAAGGATAAAAATAATTGTAGACATATAGTAAAGTCTGTATAAAGACAAAGACAGGAGATGTAATTCCAGCAAGTTTGATGGAAGATAGAACAGTTGGAGGAATGATGTGAACTAAGTCTAGAAATGTATTCTGTAGTTAGTTTATGAAGGACTTTAAAAAAGATGAGCTGAGAAACTTGAATTTTATTCAAGACATAATGGGAAATGACTAACGGTTTTTGAATAGGAGAGAGAAAAGGTCAAACTAATACTTTTCAAAGAATATTCTGGTAGCTGTGTACATGCTTCATTGGAGAAAGGAGGAATTATAAACTAGAATTAGAATTATTATACTGTTGTAATAGTCTGGATAACAGGTGACAAAGGCCTGAACTAGAATGGAAACCTTATAATCATGGAGAAGTGAATTGATGGGATAGTATATGGAGGTAAGATTCACTAGCCTGAATAATGTAATGGATATGGAGGACAGAGATGAGGAAAGAAAGAATAGAATTAGACTTGTCTTTATACTAGATTCCAGATTGCAAATACCAGCAATTGGAAATATGGTAACAATGCTTTGAAGAGAACTATGTAAGGCATGCTTTAAGGAAAGGCAGGTTTCAGGAATAAGTTTCATTTTGAGCATTTTCAAATTAAATGTAAGTTTTCTAGATAAAAATGTCTAGCAGGTGTTGCATGATATGAGATAGGATTTCATAAAAATGAGTCAATAAACATTTTTTATTTTGCTATTTTGGAGGGCAGTAGGGGTGAAGTGACTTGCTCAAAGTCATATAGCTAGCAAGTATGTCAAATGTCTGAGGTTGGATTTGAACTCAGGTCCTCCTGATTCCAGGGCCAGTTTTCTACTCACTGTGCCACCTAACCACTCCCCAGTCAATAAACATTTTTGAAGTATATACTATGTACCAGACACTGAGCTAAGCTCTGGGGATATAAAGAAAAGCAAAAGAACCTCAAAGAACCCACAAAAGAAAAATATTTAAATAAATTTGGGAGGCATTGATATGATAATTGAACACAGACTTGATAAGACCATCAAGAGTATTAACAGAAAGACGACAAAACTTTGTAGACACAGGAATGAAGTCAAGATAGCAATGCAGAAGGAGGAAAACTCCATGGCTCCCCTATAACTACCTCGAATACCTACAAAATATGACTATAACAAATTTTAGAGCTACAGAAGCCGCAAAGTGACAGAGAGAAACAAATATGCCTCTGAAGGCAGCCTGGCAGGCAAACGGGATGGATATATCACAGCATGCTGGGAGCCTAGGCCAGCCCCATGTGAGCCTGTGGTTTTAGCTCAGGGTGGCCTGGACCAGCCCCAGCTGGAGCATTTGGAAGAGTGGATCACCAGCAGCTATGGTGGGTTTCAGAATTAGCAACCCATAAATGCCAAAAACAAAGTAAAAGCTCAGTGGAATTCTGCCAAATCTGGGAGGGGGGGAAGATGGAATATGGTCTGGCCTCTGCTCCCAAGGGAGAAGGGGCAGAGGTACAGTGGCCCTGCAGCCACCTCCATGTGACTGCTTCAGAGATCCTGGTCTGCAGATTGCACAGGGGGCAAGTGACAATTCAGTCTGAGTTCTCTTGCATTAACCTACTTGGATTGGGATCACAGTCTTGGGTAGTGATCTTGAGGTGTGTGACCAGTGAGCCAAAGCTGGTGGGGGCTGTAGATATGGTGGCCTCCTAATAGCTCTGGCAGCTGCAAAATCCCCAGCAATTTAGGACAAAGCTCTCCACTCTGGAAGCAGAGTTCCATTGTGTCAAAGAGCTCAAAAAGTCAAGTTAATTGACTGGTAACATGAGCAGGCAAAGGAAGCAAAGCAAGCATGGCAACCCAACTTTAGATTCATTTTGGGGGGACAAAAAAGGGTCACAGCATAGAAAAGGAGGAAGATGACACAGTCAGAACTTCAGCACCAAAAGCTTCCAAGAAAAATATGAGTAGTTACAAGCCATGGAGGAGTTCAAGAAGGATTTTGAAAATCAAGTAAGAGAAGTAGAGGAAAAATTGGGAAGACAAATGAGAATGATGCAAGAAAATTATGAAAAAAGAGTCAAAAACCTGACTGAAGAAAATAATACTTTAAAAAATAGACTAAATTAAATGACAAAAGAGGCTCAAAAAGCCAATGAGGAGAAGAATGTCTTAAAAAGCTGAATTTGCTAGATGGAAAAAGAATTTCAAAAGCACACTGAGGAGAACAATTCCTTTAGAATTAGATTGGAGCAAATGGAAGTGAATGACTTTATGAGAAATCAAGAAACTATTAAACAGGTTCAAAAAAATGAAAAAATATGAAATATCTCATCAGAAAAACTACTGATGTGGAAAATAGATCCAGGAGAGACAATTTTAAAATTATTGGACTACCTGAAAGCCATGATAAAAAAAAATGCCCAAATATTTTAGAACCAGAGGGCAAATTAGAAATTGAAAGAATTCACCAGTAGCCTTTTGAAAAAGATCCCAAAAAGAAAACTCCTAAGAATATTGTAGCCTGAAAAAAACTGTAAATTAAGGACATGCCCATCAATTGGATAATGGCTAAACAAGTTGTGCTGTAATGGAATACTATTGTGCTATAAGAAATGGGGAGAAGATGGTCTTCATATTCACCTTGAAAGGCCTATACAAATTGATGCTAAGTGAGAAGAGCAGAACGAGGAAAAATTTGTACACAATCACAGACACATTGTATGTGTGACAGACAACTTTGATAAGCTGGATTCTTCTCAGCAACACACAGGTATAATAAGACAACTCTACAAGTCTCAGGATGGAAGGAGATATCTACATTCAGAGAAAAATCTAGAAAGACCAGAGTTTAAATGGAGACTGAAGCAATCTAAATGCTATCATTCTTTTTCATGTTTGATTTTCTTTCGTTTTTCTGATTGTTCACTCCATTGGTTACAGCCCTTCTATACAACCAGACTATTGTACAATGTGAAAGTATTTGCAGATGCTATACTTGATTGAATGCTGCCATGGGAGGGGAGAGAGGAAGGCAGGGGAGAAAAATTGAAACTCACTGCATTGTATAACTGAATCTTGTAAACTAAAAGTAAATAAACAGGTAAATGATTCAAAAAAATGAAAAGATGTTAAATATAAAATAATAATTTAATAAATGCTTGCTGATTGACTGACAAAACAAAAAAAAACAAAAAACGAATATTAAAGGCTGGTTCCAGCATTCTCAGACCAAGGAGAAAATATTACAAGTAGCAAAGAAAAAACAATTTGAATATTGGGCAAACACAATCAGGAAAACACACAATCTAGCAGCTTCTACATTAAGGGATCAAAGGGCTTGGAATATGATATTCTGGAGATCAAAGGGCCTAGGATAAAAACCAAGCATCACCTACAAAGCAAAATTGAGTATGATGTTTAAGGGAAAAATATGGTCATTCAATGAGATGGAGGACTTTCAAGCATTCTTGATGAAAAAACCAGAGCTGAATGGAAAATCTGACATTCAAATACAAGAAGCAAGAGAAACATGAAAACATAACCAGGGAAAAGAAATCATAAGGAACTTAACAAAGTTCAAATATTTACATGTCTACATGGAAAAATGATAATTGTAACTTATGAAATTTTTCTCATTACAAGGATATTTGAAAGGAATA
>JAQQSU010018671.1:0-10430 GCA_028627135.1 Pseudochirops cupreus
ATATATATATGCAATTATTATTATTATTGACTACATCCAACTGGAACCTGAGATGCACAGGCACTGCAGTTGGGAGATCCATCCTGCCCTACCAAAAAGTGACATAGGAGAGAATAGAATGGGGGAGGGGGGAAATACTGGGATGGCTGTTTTGGGGTGGTGGGCGGGGGAAAGACGGGGAGAAAAGATGTAACTGAAAAATATTTAATAAAGAATCTCATATCAAAAAAAAAATAAAAATAAAAGCAGTCCTAAATTTCTTCTATATATTTCTTTCTTCTAACTCTTAAATTAAGCTTCTGCTTAGTTTGTTCATCAGGATACACAGTAAATTTGCATATGAATCAAAGTTTGGGAAAATTAACTCTCATTCTAGAAGAGAAAGTCAGTAGCCCAAAAATATAGGTTAGAATTCCAAGTGAAATTTAATTAGTTGAAATTTAAAAGGGATAAGTGTGAAATTGTAAACATCAGCTCAAAAATCAATTCCATGAGTATAGTATGAAAAGTGTAACAGCTTTTGTTGGTCTTCAAAAAGATCTGCAGGTTTTTGTTATTTGCTAATAAAATATGAATGGACAACACTAATTGCCAAAATAAAAACAAATGATCAAATATGGTGGAAAATAGCAGAATTTCTGGAAATTGCAGAAAGAATGATTTCGGTTTGGCATGAAGGGCGTGAAAAAGATCTGTTTAAAACAGAAAAGGCTGTCATGATATGTAGTGGATATTTTTTTAATGGAAATCTTTAAGCCAAGGCTAAAGAGGTGCTGGTCAAGGATGTTGTGGATGGTATTTGGTTGTTGTTGTTCAGGCATGGTGTGGAATGGAGGATTTAAAGGTCCCTTTCAATTCAAGATTATACTATTCAAATTTTAGCTTTCTCTGTGACTACCAAAGGGAGTGAGTGACAGTTAAAGCTACAGCAGTGTAAGCTCACTTAATCTAACTGAACAAGTATTTGTGGGGGGGAAATCTACTTTTGTTTTGCTTTTGCTAGTAGTAAGCAAAAAAGCATTAGTTACGCTCACTTTTGGAGGGCAGAAAAATCTCAGTACATGTCAGTGGATATTGTACATATAGCCTTCACCTGGATGAAGAGGACAAATTGGTTGTTTGAGGGAAATGAAATCACTTTACACTTCCCCACAATCCAATTAAGATAATTTGTCATCCATATCTGAAGATGACACTAACTGGAAGCATGTCATCATCAAAAGGGCATGGACTCTGAATTGCTCTTCTGGTAATGTAATCAATCCATGAATATTTCCTATTCTAATCTTCCTTGCCATCTGCACTACATGTTTGGAAGATGGTCAATTTGGTGGTCCAAAATGAGGCCACAAAACAAAGTATATCCATAATAGAAAAAATACTATTTGTGAAATTATAAGGAAGGATAGTGATTGACTTCCTGTGCATAAATGGCATATTTATTTTCAGATGTAGAGGAAGGTCCATTAATAGCAAGAATGGAGGTAAGACTGTCTAATTTTTCTGAGTTATGCTATTTTTATTTTTCTATAATGTGACTACAGGAGTTTTTTCTTTCTTCTACTATTGAATTTTTTTATTGCAAAGGTTTTTGTTTTTTAATATGAACTATGGGGTTAAAACAACTATAATAATGACCCATATTTCTATACTATTTTGAGCTTGCAAAGTAAAGACAAACTCACTAAAGGCAATCATCATTTGGATTTAGGAAGTATACATTTATTTTATTCTCTATTATGCTGTATTCAAAGAAGAAGAACTGAAAAGACACTGAGCCTATTATTTCATCGATATAGGGATCTACCACATGAGCAAACTCCTTCTACCAATGCAATTTGGCACCTTCTCTACAACATGCAGTCTTAGAAAATTGCCTACTGAGAGGATAATGACTTGTCAGCTTCACATAGCCAACATAGTTCAAAGAAATAACACTCATACATATTCAACTATATCATTCATACATATCTTTAAAATTATATAGAATCAAAATAAAGCAGGGTCTCCTACAAAGCCCATTCATACTTCCTAACTTCTTAATCAATTCAATTGATCTAAATCTTTAAATTCTTACATTTTCAACCAAGTTATTCAAGAAATATTCCAGAAACTACCCAGCTACCATGCCAAAACCCTTACTTTTGGCTTTTAAAATTTTGTTGGTATTAGTATAACACTTCAGTATAACATCTATCATTCTTACTCTAGCCATATAACTACATTTTAGGTACAAATGAATAGATTATCTTTGTCAGAGAATTTTTGCTACCTTTCATTGGTCATAATTACTGTGTTGTTTAATTTTTGGGGGGAAAGGGGAAGGTAGATGGAAGTGTAGTTTAGTGGAGAAAAGTCAGTAGATCTGGAGTCAACAGAAAAATGGTTTAGATCTTGTCTCTTTCACTTTGGGCAAGGAAATTGATCTTTTTTTGTCCTTGGTTTCATCATCCTTAAAATAAAGGATTTGGATTAGAAATAATCTATAAGGTCCCCTACAATTCTACTCCCAAATTCCTATTGCAATTTTTCTGGTTATGTATTTCCTAGGTGATATTCTTTAGGCTATTTCTCATAATCAGGTCCCCTAGTCCAATAACATGTTGTAACCCTACTTGTGTTTAAATATACAACTCTCATTGCCCAAGTCTATATATTCTAAAATAATCAGTAGTTCAAATCTGTCATAACCAACAAACCTGGAATTGATAAACTCAAAACTGATCATCTCTTTCTGATTAGATAATGAATTTTATTTCAATTTACATAACACATTTCTTATTTGTTTTCATAATATATCAGTGTAAAATAAATATTTCACAGAGAAATTGAGGTCCAGAAAGTTTTAGTAGGCTCTCTAAAATCACATAAAAATAGTCCTAACAAGAATAAAATTTAGGCCTCTTGAAACTCAAAATATTATTGTTCCCATCATACATTTAGAATTTATAAATGAGGAAAGTATATTGTTATAGGGAGTAAATCCAATTGCAAGTTTTCTGAGGGACCCAGGATTTAGTCAGTCAGATAAGCATGTAACCAATAAATATTTAATAAACTCAGACTTAGAAGATAGTAGTTCAGTGGGCCTGGAGATAAAGTGATCTGAATCCCAATCTGGCCTCAGACACTAACTAGCTTGTGACTCTCAGACAATCACTTAAACTCAGCTAACTTTTGTCTCAATTTTCTCAAACCTAAAAAACAAGGATAATAGTAGAACCCTACCTCATAGGGTTGTTAGGAAGATCAATTGAGATAACATTTGTAAAAAAAATAATAACAATTTTCATAGTGCCTAGAGTTAGCTCCACATTCTTATTCTCTGTCTTGCCTCTACCCTCTACCCAGGCACTGTGATAAGTACCAGGATTCAAGGAAAGGCAAAAAAAAATAAAATAAAATAAAGTCCTTGTTCTTAGAAGCTCATTGTTTAATGACAGAGACAACATGCAAACAACTATGTACCAACAATCTATATAACAGATAAATTGGAGACAATCCACAGAAAGAAGGCCTTAGAATCAATGGGGTTTGCAGAAAATTTCCTGCAGGAGGTAAGATTTTAGCTGTTATAGGAATGTGTTTAAAATATAGGTAGAAATTCCAGAAAACAAAAGGGAAAAAAACCACATTTTCCCTAATTCATTCTGAATGTTAGGTTTTGAAATACACTGTGGACTTCTAATTTTCAGTTTAAGAAATAAATAATTCAGATGCTCTGAGACATAAGATATCTAAATAAAAGTCTTTATGCAATGTGTTTAAATGCCTGGTCAAAATTATTTCTCTTCGCATTTCTTTGACAGCTCATTTTTAAGTCTCTAGATTATGTCAAAACGCATTATTCCATCAATTAAGAAAGTCAAAGGTTACATTTTATCTTTAAAAGCAGTTACAGTTACCCTTGTGGGAAACAGTCAATAAAGATAAGCAGAAGATATGAATACAAAACCTCAAATAAATTATTTAGAAGTGAAACTGGCTTAAGAGGTACCCAAATCAATATTTAAAACAGAGAACATATTTAAATGTTTTTGTTTTTGTGGAGAGAAGAGGAAAAGGTTATCCCTATTAGAAATACATACAGATGGAAAGAAAGAACAAATGTAATTTCCTGTTCTTGCTTCAAATGACTCCTCTTAGCTTGTGATATGGCAAGTGCCAAACGTTAGTAGTTATATTAAAGTGTGCCTGATAACTTAATGTCACTTCTGTTATCAGCTAATATAATCTTTATTTAATATCTTAAAATAAATAAATTCAGTTTCTCTTATCTCTACAACTGGATGAACTCTGAATTTAACCTATTAACATCTTATTAAATAGCCAAAAATCACTGACAAAAAGCTAAGTGGAAAGGATAAATATTTAATATCAGCACCTTAAAATTGCATAGCAGATGGTTTGGTATGCTGGTATACCTTTGTGGACCTTTCTCATTACCTCTTCCTCTCAGCACAAGATCCAAAGGATATGTTGTGCAATGTGTCCCAGCTGAATTAGTTCACATACTCTGCATGTGTATGAACAACAGTGAAATTTGTAAAGGAAGAAAATCTGGGATACTCATCCTAAATTCCTACAACAAATAAGCCAACAAAGGTTCCTTGCATAGTTACTTATATGTCTCAAATTGGAAGTTAGAAATAGAAGAATTCTTGATGATCACCTAGTTCAAATTTCTCATTTTATAGATTACAAAACTGAGGTGCAGAAACTGACTTAATCTGTCCAAAGTCATACAGCTAGTTAGTGGTAGAGCCAGATCTCATACTTAAATTTGCTGACAAGTCCAATTCTCAATCTGCCAAATTAAAGAAAAATAAAACAAAATGAGCATACATAAATGATAACTAAAATCAAAATAGTCAAAATACATAGCTTTATGTTTTCTAGTTGAAAATTGTTTTAGAATATCTTTGTTAGACAGTACTCTTTTATGAATCTTGGCAAATGTGAATAGTTGCTCACTTTAAAGCAGTGATCTAAAACATGGGGGAGGCAGTTTCCTAGAGAATTATGTCTTGACTCTAAGGGATATGTCACTAACCAATTAGAGGTGGAGAAGATGGAGCTGATGGAAGGTAGAGCAGAAGGGAAGGCAGAAGTATGGGGGGAAAGGGAAGAAAATGAGAAGTGGGCTAATAGAATGAAGGAAGATTGGGAGAGGCATGGACAGAAGCAAAACCCTGGTGAGGAGGGACAAGGTGAAAGGAGAGAGAAAAAGTATTAACAGGGGGGAAAATAGGATCAACAGAAATATACAGTTAGTAATCATAACAGTGAATGTGAATGGCATGAACTCTCCCATAAAGTGAAAACAAATAGCAGAATGGATTTAAAAAAAAACTGAATTCTACAATATATTGTTTACCAAAACTACACATTTGAAACAGAAAGACACAGCCAGAGAAAAGGCAAAAGGCTGGAACAGAATAAATTATGCTTCAGTTGAAGAAAATAAAAACAGGGGTGTCAATCCTGACCTCAGGCAAAGCAAAAGAAATCTAATTAAAACAGACAAGAAAGGAAATGATTATCTTGATAAAAGGGAACATAGACAATGAAGTAACAGAAATACTAAGTACATATGCACCAAGTGGTATATATCTCTTTGATTAAACTACTGATTGTTTCTATGATTTCTTGTTTGGCCCACTCATTCTTTAGGATGTTTATTTAGTTTTCAATTAATTTTTGATATATCTTTCCA
Organism: Pseudochirops cupreus; assembly: GCA_028627135.1. Classification (NCBI taxonomy): domain Eukaryota; kingdom Metazoa; phylum Chordata; class Mammalia; order Diprotodontia; family Pseudocheiridae; genus Pseudochirops; species Pseudochirops cupreus. The sequence goes on from JAQQSU010018671.1 coordinate 5,717, forward strand.
TGACTCTTTGGTACATCTAATTTTGTTGCATTGTCATTTTAGAAGGATATATTTAATTTTCTGCCTTTCTGCATTGAATTGTGAGGATTTTATGCCACAATACATGATCAGTTTTTGTGTAGGTGCCATATACCACTGAGAAAAAAAGTAAATTCCTTTCTATTCCCATTTAGTTTTCTCCAAAGGTCTATCATGTCTAACTTTTCTATAAATCTATTCATCTCCTTAACTTCTTTCTTGTTTATTTTGTGGTTAGATTTATCTGTTTCTAAGAGGGCAAAGTTGAGGTCGCCCACAAGTATACTTTTGTTATCTATTTCTTCCTGTAACTCACTTCATCAAAAGGAATGACAATAATGAGGCAACATACCAAATTTTTTGGGAAATTTTATATCTCTAAATGGTTACATGAATAAACTAGAGAAAGAAGAGATCAATGAATTGGGAATGCAATTTAAAAAAACTAAAAAGTAAACAAATTAAAAATTCCCAAATAAATACCAAACTAGAAATTCTAACACAAAAAGGAGAAATTAATAAAATTGAAAGTAAGAAAATTACTGAAATAATAAATAAACCTAAAATCTCATTTTAGGAAAAAAATACATAAACTTTTGGTTAATTTAGTCTTAAAAAAAAAGAAGGAAAGAAGAAAATGAAATTACCAGTGTCAAAAATTAAATGAGTGAATTCACTACCAATGAAGAGAAAATTAAAGCAATAATTAGGAGCTATTTTCCCCAATTGTATGCCAATATATCTGACAATCTAAGTCAAAATGGATGACTATATAAAAAAAAATTTCCCACATTAACAGAAGAGGAAACAATATATTTAAATAACCTCATTTTAGAAAAAAGAAATCAAAAAAGTCATCAATGGATTCCCTTAGGGGAAAAAAAAAATCTCCAGGACCAAATGAATCTGCAAGTGAATTCTCCAAAATATTTGAAGAGCAACTAATTCCAATATTATATAAACTTTTTTGAAAAATAGGCAAAGAAGTTCTACCAAATTCCCTTTATGACACAAATTTAGTGGCATACCACTCGAAATACCAAAAAAAAAATGTATTTCAGAGAGCTAGAAAAAATAATAATGAAATAAAATTCATCAGGCAGGACAAAAGGTCATGATTATCAAGGAAATTAAGGGAAAAACTGCAAAGGAATGTGACCTAGCTATATCAGATCTAAAACTATTACATAAAGCAGCAATCATCAAAACTTTTTGGTACTAGCTAAGAAATAGAGTGGTAAATCAATGGAATAGATTAGCTACACAAGACACAGTAGTAAATGATTACAATAACCTACTATTTGATAAACCAAAATAAGCTAGGTGGCATAAGAACTCACTATTTCACAAAAAACTCAGACAACTGGAAAATAGTATGGCAGAAAATAGGTATAGACCAACATTTAATACCCCTATTCCAAGATAAGATCATAATGGGTCTACAATTTAGATTAAAAGGGTGATACCATAAGCAAGATAGGAGAACAAAGAGGAGTTTACCTGTCAGATTATGGAAAAGGGAAGAATTTATGAGAAAACAAGAGATGGAGAATACTATGAAATGCAAAATGTATAATTTTATTACATTAAATTTAAAAAGTTTTCGCACAAACAAAACCAATGCAACCAAGATCAGAAGGAAAGTGGAAAAATGAGAAACAATTATTACAACCAGTGTTTCTGATGAAGGCCCTCATTTTTCAAATACATAGGGAATTAAGTTAAATGTGTAAGAATACAAGTAATGCTCCAATTGACAAATGGTGAAAGGATACGAATAGGCAGTTTTCAAATAAAGAAATTAAAGCAATATATGATCATATGAAAAAATGCACTAAATCACTATTGATTAGAGGAATGCAAATCAAAGCAATTCTTAAGTATGTCCTCATAACTATCAGACTGGCTAATATGATATAAAAGGAAAATGATAAACATTGGTGATTTTTAAAGAAGTTCATTTAAAAAAAGAGAAATTGAACAAACTATCAATGGAATCCCTAAGGAAAAATCTCCAGGGGTATATGAATTTGCAAGTGAATTTTACAAAATATTTGAAGAACACTTAATTGGGGAAATTGGGACACTAATGCATTGTTGGAGTTGTGAACTGATCCAACCATTCTGGAGAGCAATTTGGAACTATGCCCAAAGGGTAATCAAACTGTGCATACCTTTAATCCAGCAATACCACTACTAGGTCTGTACGCAAAATATATCATAAAAAAGGGGAAAGGACCTACAGGTAGGAAAAAAAAATATATATATATATATATATTTATAACAACTCTTTTGTGGTGGCCAAGAACTGGAACTTCAGGGCATGCCCATCAACTGGGGAATTACTGAACAAGTTGTGGTATATGAATGTAATGGGATACTATTGTGCTATGAGAAATGATAAGCAGGTGGATTTCATTAAAAAGAAGGAAATGTTTACTGAACTGATGCTGAGTAAAGTGAGCTGAACCAGCAGAACATAGTACACAATAACAGCAATCTTGTGTGATGATCAACAATTACTGACTTAGCTCTTCTAAGTAATACAATAATCAAAGATAATTTTAAAAGAGACAGAATTGAAAATGCTATCCACATAACCAGAAAAACTATCAAGTCTGAATGCAGATCAAATCATACAATTTTTAGCTTTTTGTTGGCTTTTTCCTTTTGCTCAATTTCTACTTTAACAAAATGGCTAATGTGGAAACATGTTTACATGATTGCACATGTATAATTTTATCAGATTGTTTGCTGTCTTGGGCACGGGGGCAGGGGTTGGAGAAAGGGAGCAACAAAGAAAATTTGAAATGAGTACATGCTCACCTATTTGCTGATCTCTTTGCTGTCCTGAGCCTCTGGCTCACCATGGCAGCCTACAAATTGGTGTTGACCCAGTATGGAGAGAGCACGTGGAACCTGGAGAACTGCTTCTGCAGCTGTTACTACCTTCAGGGCTCAGTGGCCAAGCACTGTGAGATGCTGGCTATGAATTTGATATATGCTTCACCTCTGTCCAGAGTAGAGGAATCCATCCCCTTTGGATGGTGCTAGATGCAATGACCAGATGTGGTTGCCTGTAGTGAGAACTTGGAGCCTAACTGAGGTGCACTATAGAGGTCTGACAGTCTTCAATAAAGCAGTGACAGGGTGAGAGCTCCACAGAAGGCCCTAGCACAGATTTGCTCTGTGAAAGCACCATAGAATGACCTAGCATAGACTGGCTCCTTAAGAGTCTACCCTGAGCAAGAGGGGCAGAGCCAAGATGGCGGCGTAATAGTAGCAACATATTGCAGCTCTCACATAGTCACCCCAAAATACCCATAAAATATGACTCTAAACTAATTCTAGAACTTCAAAACACACGCAAATATACTTTCCACTAAAGTCAGCTCGGCTACAAGGAACCATATCAGCTTGAGAAACCAAAACCAGCCTGGCCTGAAACCTTGGCTGTGCCTTGGGAGCAGATGGACTAGAGGAGTTGAGCCCCAGCTGGAGCTTAGAGTGAGCAGACTGGCGGCAGCTGTGGCAGTATCCAGAACTAGGTCAGAGGGCCTTGCTAGGTCATGGGAGAAAAGCAGTCTGGCCAAACTTCCTAGAGAGCTGAGAAGTAGAAAGTAGAGGTCCTGCACCCACCTCCACATTGCTGCTTCAGAGCTCTCAGCCTGCAGACTGCAGGTGGACCAAGTCATTGTTCAGAGGCCAAGTGCTCTCGCATTGAGCGGCCTGGATTCAGATTGTGGTCTTGGGCTTTGGTCCTGTGGTTCATTTTTATTCAGTGAGCTAGAAGGGGCAGAGGGACCCAGCAACTTCCTAAGAGCTCCAGTACCTGGGAGGACCCTAGCTATTTGGGACAGAGCTTTCCCCTCTGGAAGAAGAGCACCACAGATATTAAAAAAAAAAATCACAGACTGACCAACCATGAATAAGAATAAGCATAAAAAACAGGATAAGAACAGCAACCAAACCCTAGATTCCTTCTTTGAAGAAAAGAAGGACCAAGGCAGAGAGCTGCAGGAGGACAGCACAGCCAGTGCTCCCCCACCAAAAGCTTCCAATAAACATGAAGATTGCCTTAAAGCTAGAGATCACCTGAAGAAGGATTTTGAAAACCAAATGAGAGAAGTGGAAGAAAAATTGGGAAGAGAAATAAGAATGTTGCAAGAAAATCATGAAAAGAGAGTCAGCAATCTGACTGAAGAAATCAACATCCTAAAAAACTGATTAACTCAAAAGACAAAAGTGGCCCAAAAAGCCAATGAGGAGAAGAATGCCTTAAAAGGTCGACTTTGCCAGATGGAAAATGAATCTCAAAAGCATTCTGAAGAGAATAATTCCATCAAAATTAGAGGTGGAGCAAATGGAAGCAAATGACTTCATGAGAAATCAAGATACTATCAAAGAGATCCAGACAAATGAAAAAATAGAGGGTAATGTGAAATACCTCCTTGAAAAAAACCACTGACCTGGAAAACAGATCCAGGAGAGACAACTTAATTATTGGACTACCTGAAAGTCATGATCAAAAAAAGAACTTAGAAAGCATCTTTCAAAAAATTCTCAAGAAAAATTGCCCGGATATTCTAGAACCAGAGGCCAAAATAGAACTTGAAAGAATTCACAGATCACCTCTTGAAAAAGATCCCCAAAAGAAAACTCCTAGAAATGTTATAGCCAGGTTCTAGAATCCCCA
>JAQQSU010018672.1:0-10430 GCA_028627135.1 Pseudochirops cupreus
GTGTGTGTGTGTGTGTGTGTGTGTGTGTGTGTGTGTGTATACATATACATGTGTATATATGTATATATGTGGGCATATCTATGTTTTAAGTACTTACTATGTGTGCCAGAAATCTGTAGGTTAGTGACACAGTGGACAGAACACTGGTCCTGGACTCAGGAAGACCTGAGTTCAAATTCAGTGTCAAACACTAACTAGTTGTATGACCCTTGTTAAGTCACTTAACCCTGTTTGCCTCAGTTTCCTCCTCCAGAGCAGGAGAAGGGAATGGCAAATGATTCCAGTATCTCTCTTGAGAAAACCCAAAATAGGGTCACAAAGATTTAAAGGGTCACATGACAGAAATGACTAAACAGAAACAAACCATCTTTGTGTTTAACCTGATTGTTTTCTGATTCGCTGTCAAGACATTCCTTTCTACTGGAGGCGATGACTTTCCTGTGAGCTATTTTTTTCTTCCCCTTTTTTTGGTATTTATTTCCTATGTAGGCATCTGGCACCAATCTGGAAAAAGACAGCTTGAGCTTAACAGGTACCATGTGGTTATAGGCAGGTATTTCTTTTAAAGCCTTAATTTGACAAAACCATTGGCCAGAAACCTCAAAAGGACTTACATTGTTACCCTGTTGGAGTTCTTTCCACTCAGCAGCACTACGAGCTGGACACTGGCCCAGTGAATTTCAACCTGAATCAACATAGCTCCCTTTGAGAATGAAATGATGCATTCAAAAGCCAGGATTCTATTGTATGTTTTCAAAGCTGATTTTTAAAATTATTTTTAAAGGCCAGTTTTTCAGAAATCCTTTTCATTATTTTGCTCCCTCTTTTTAAAAAATTCTTTCATACTTAACCCAAAGTCAACTTTGTTTCACTACTTTGGCTTTCATGTTTGCTGTGAGGACCAAATGAATAGGTTTACATATGAAATTACTTCTAGACCTTTCAATACTTTGAGTACAAGCTATGTTTATTTCAGGGCATTTTTCCGGTAGAATTTTTATGATATTATAGGCTATTTTGGGTGATAGTAATTAAACTGTTCTAATGATTGATTTTGTGCTGATACTTAAAAGAACTAAGGATTGTGAAACAGATATTAAGAAAGACTGAATTCTTTTGCACACGAAGCAGATTGTTTTCTAAAACATAAGATATTTATAAACAATATGTTTCTAAAAATGTGTCAAAATCAGCTTAAAATTAGGTCCGTCTTAGATGGACTAATGCCAGATGAACAGATGTGAATAACGCTAAATAATATGTGAACTAACAATTATTATAACGCTTTTGCCCCTGTGAGGGAAAAAAAAACAAAATGAAACAACAACTAAACTTTCATTTCATCTAAGAAATGAAGCCATACAATAGTCTTGCACCACCTGGAAGAAATCAAGAGCATTTGAAATGCTCTCACTGGGTGATCACGACTTTTTTGATGCATATATAGATATACGTCAAAAGGAGAAGAAGCAGTGTAAAACAAATTTCCTCCTAAAATAATCTAATTAAAGACTTAGTAAATTTAAAATATTTAATGCTTTAAAAAATAGGTATAGGAAGTAATTCATCCATTTGTTTATCCATTGTATCAATAAAAAGTAATTGGCTGTTAGTATGTATGTCAGCTACTCTTCATCATAGTGCTCTTGAAAGCTATACTCATGTAGCATAAACTATGGACAGGTTGTACTGGATTGTAAAACAATGGGGTACAGGCCTAGTAATGTCATCCAAGGAGATGCCTGCCTCAATGTTGAGACATTTATTAACATAATGTCAGTGTGACAGTGAATAGAAAACTTTTATCTAAGTGAAGACCTGGATTCAGGCCCCATCTTTTACATATACTTTACTGGCTTATCCCATACAAGTTCTCTGTTTTCTAAACAAAAGTTGCAGAGAAGATGTTGACCTTCACTGATCGAGGGAATTTCCTAACCAAGGAATTCCATATAGAAGTCTATGAAGTATATTTGTTTGTATGTGTGTGTGTGTGTGTGTGTGTGTGTGTGTGTGTGTGTGTGTGTGTGCATAGATGTATCACATCATCAAGTTATCTGTAGGATAATAAAGTTTGCGGTTATAAAATTTCAAGGACCGTTTGGTAATGCACCTAGTGGTTTTAATCTGATTCCAGAAGGAACTATTTGCATTAATGAAATAATTTATTTGAAGATACTTTCTTAGGTACTAGAGCAGGAAGAGTCAATAGCATGAATGTCTTTTAACCTTCACTTTCATTTGCCCCTCCCTTGACCCCAATTTGCCCAGACCTTATTGCTGAATACTGAAAACATTCAGTAGAAGTCCCCTTCCCTTTTCTATTTCCTTTACCCATTCCATAACTTCAATCTGCCTAGATATTATCTTTTACAGTATGAAGAGCAGTATGGATGCTCATAATGCTTGGAAGAAGTAGGAGTCTATAACTAACAACCTGATAGTACAATAGAGGACAATCTGATCTTGACATTTTTCCTGCCACTATACAGTCTTTAGCCTACTAATGAACTCTAATGACCCTTATTCCTTTCTATCCTTTCTTCCACTCAACTGAACATGCACACACACACACACACACACATGCACACATGTGTATATGCCTATATATGTATTTGTATATATCTGCAAATATTCTAAATAATACCATACATAATTTAATGATAGAGGCTAGACACACATATATTTATAGTCTCTATCAGTAAATACCTCAAGATTTAGGGATATTTTACTTTTTCTATCATTTTCCTCAGTACTTAGTACAGTGGTTGGCCCATAGTATTTATTTAATAAATTATTTTGACTGAAAGAAAAGATAGAGGAACATGAGGGAATAGCACAGCCCATCTGTTCCCACAACTATTTCAACAAACATTTAAGGAGAGCATAAGACTGAATATTGATTAGGAAATCTAAGGAAAAAACAACCAGAGTTTTTTTTCTATTGTTGTTGTTTGTTATTATTTTGTTGGTTCCTAAAGGCAAAATGAGGATTTGAAATTTCATCCTGAAGGCAAAATGAAGCTATTTGAGTTAAATAAATAGTAGAATGATATAATCAGACCCTCACTTTAAGAGCACTTTTATAACTGAGTGGAGAATAGAGTGGCATAGGGAGAAACTTGAGACAGGGAGATCATCTAGGAAGACACTGCAATAGTCAAAGCATCAATTAATAAATATTTGTAATAAGGTAGCAGCAATTTCAGAGGAGAGGAGGGATATGCAAGAAATATTATGACACTGAAATTAACAGGCCTCAGTGACAGATTGGATATGGGGAATGAGAGGGAGTGTGGAGTCAAGGATCACAACTAGGTTTTGAGCCTGTGTGACTTGGGAAGATGTTGGTACTCTTTGCAGGACAAGGGAAGTAAAGGGGAATATTTAAGGGAAAATGTAATAAGTTTAGTTTTTAATCATTTTAAAGTCTAAAAGGCATGGAATTTGAAATATCTAAAGGGGAACTGGTGGAGTTACTATGGAAGTTAGATTTGATAAGGAGATTTTAAGATTATCAGCATAGAAGAGATATTTGAATCCTTGGAAATTGATGAGATCACCAAGAGATATATTATAAAGGGATAAGAGATGATTACCCAGGGCAGAGCTTTGGGAGAGAGCCACCATTACCAGGTGCCTTTCCAATCCAAAAAGATTGGATTTGTTACATTGGATTTATTATGGAGAAGGAAAATAAATCTAGTTAAATGATAATGTCAAAAAACTAGATTGTAGAGATTTATTAAGAAAATAACAGGAAAGGAACTGATAGCATAGATTATAAAATAACCTTTATAAAGGAGTTTAGGAGAAGAAATAGGATACTCTGTCATCTAGAAAAATCTTCTAGAAAGATTTTTGTGAAGATTTTTGAGGATGGGAGAGATACCCGTATGTTTGTAAGCATTAGGGAAGTACTTTTAGTCTGTTAGATTCAACGAGACAGTAAAATCATTAAATGTTACTATAAACAATGAAATTTGTATATTTTTGAAAGGTTTCTAAAATTTATTATATATTTTAACATTATTCTTTTAAATTTTGAGTTTCAAATTCTTTCCTTCTTCCCACTAGCACCCCCTGTATTGAGAAGACAAGGAGCAATATGATATTAATTATACATATGAAATCATGTAAAAATGATTTCAATATTAGTGATATTATAAAAAAGAAATATAAAGTAAAAAATTAATTTTCTCTCAAATTTCATAAATTCTCTCTCTGTAGATATATAGTTTTTTTGAATTACCTTTGATCATTATATTGATCATAGTAGATAAGTGTTTCACAGTTGAGCGTTGCTACAATATTGCAGTTACTGTGTACAATGTTCTCTTGGTTCTGCTCATTTCACTTTTCATCAGTTCATATAAGTCTTCCCTGGTTTTTATGAAACCATCCTGCTCATCATTTCCTATATCACAACAGATTTCATAATAATCATATGCCACAACTTATTAAGCCATTGCCCAACTGATGGGTACAATAATATTCCATCACAATCATATACCATAATTTGTTCAGCTACTTGCCAGTGGGGTGTCCCCTCTATTTCTAATTCTTTGCCACAACAAGAAAAGAACTGTTATAATTTGGGGAGGGTACATATAGGTCTTTTTTTTTTCATTGATCTTATGAGATACAGTAGTAGATTTGGGATAAATGGTTTTCAATTTTATAGACCTTATGAACATAGTTCCAAATTGTTCTCCAGAAAGGTTAGATTATTTCACAACTCCACCAACAGTGCATTATTGTCCCTATTTTTCCACATACCTTTTAGCACTTGTTATTTGCCTTTTCTGTGGCTAGCTAATCTGATAGGTATGACTTCAAAGTTTCTTTAAATGCATTTTATAAGCAATAGTGATTTATTTTTACTTTTATTATCATTTATTTATTTTAAAACTCTTCTAAAAATTGAGTTCCAAATTCTCTTTCTCCCACCCATTATGAAAGTGAGAAATGTGATGTCAATTAGAAATCTAAAGTTTTGAAAAAAAAATTTCCATTTAAGCATTTTACAAAAAAAAAAAAGTAAAGTAAGACAAAGTATACTTTAATCTGCAGTCAGACTCCATCAGATCTTTCTCTGAAGGTAGAAAACAGTTTTCATCATAAGTCCTTCAGAATTGTATTGGATCACTGTACTGATAAAAATAACTAAGTTATTCAGATATAATCATCATATAATAACACAATAGATTTAATAGCAATCATATAACACAATTTATTCAGTCAATCTCCAATTTATAGACAGCCCTTCAATTTCTACTTTTAAACTGGCTCTCCAGAATGTTTAGATCAGTTAAGAACTCCAACAACAATGCAGTGATGTCCCATTTTTTTCCACATCACCTGCAACATTTCTCATGTTTTTCCTGTCATATTAACCAATCTAATAGATATGAATTAGCTCCTCAGAGCTGTTTGTATTTTTAAATCTCTAATCAATAATGCTTTAGAACATTTTTCATGTGATTAGAGATAGCTTTAATTTTTTCTTCTGACTACCTGTTCATATCCTTTGACCATTTATCAATAGAGGAATGCTTCATACACTTTTAAATTTGAAACAGTTTTCTCTGTATTTGAGAAGTGAGGCCCTTATCAGAAAAACTTGCACTAAAAATGTTCCAAGTTTCCTGATTGCATTTTATATAATTTGCATCTGTTTTGTTTGTGGAAAACCTTTTTTAATTTCATGTACTTAAAATTACCCACTTCACATCTCCCAATGTTCTTTCTTATTTGGTCATAAATGCCTCCCTTTTCCAAAGATCTTACAGGGAAATTTTCCATACTGTAATGGTAATGTAATTTGAATTTGAAGATCCCTTTGTTTTGGCAAAGGTAGCAGGTACTTAGCACTTGGTAATTACTCAAGCCTCTGTTGGGGAAATGGAAGGTATAAACTGCTGTCTCCTGTTGCTGATGTAATAGGAAGGGGTTGGCTGAAACAGGAAGCTAATGCTATGTGTATGTAAGAAAAGCCCCAGAGAGGTAGAGAGATATTTTCTTGGAGCAGGCTCAGTGGAGGCTGAAGAGGAGCTGAGGAAGCTGAAGAGGAAAGCCCCTCCCAGGTTTGTGAGAATGATTTGGATTTTGAAAAGCTAAATGGAGTGATTTTGATTTTGGGAACCAGCTGAAACTTCTGATGAGTCTGAGGGCCTGCCAGAGCTGCCAAAGAGTGCAGAAGCATGATCATGATGCTGGTATGTTGTTGAATCTGTTTGTGGCTTTGTTAAGCCTTTAATTCCCAGGAACAGAGACTGGGAAGGATGTGAGATGGACTGGACACTGTGAACTCCAATGTGGAGCAGGAACTGCACAGAGAGCTAGAAAAGGACCTGAGAACTTTCTGCCTTTGAACCCAGGCGACAGTTAGGTAAATTCAGGTAGGATCTGGGACCATGGAAGGGGATCCGGGGTTCCAAGAGACCACCCCAAGTCAAGCTGAAAGAAGACTTTACTTGGATACTCTGTACTGACTGAGAAATTGTAAATTTACTATTGACCTAGGGGTGGAGGGTCTGTGTAGTTTCTAATGATTGAATAGTGAATACTGGAGGAGGATTGGTTGACTAAATGATTGTACTTAGTGATTGATGACTGAATAAGTAATTCATTTGTAACCTAATATGCCCCATGAATGGACAACTTTGACTATTGTACTTTGTGATTGAATTAAGGATTTTGTGAATGTCTGAGTTACTAAATGATTGTTCTTTTTTCAAAATTTTGTAACCAATGTAGTGGAAACTATGTGGCTATTGTCTATGATAAGTTGTTCTGAATGCTATATTTTGATTTCCTGTGATAAGTTGTAACATTATGAATGCCATAACTTGATTTACTGTGAATGTTTTGCTTTGATTTGTTATGGAATGAATAGAGTGTTTACTATACTGTGTAATCAGAATCTTAAAAGCTATTCACAGTAGCATTCTTCTGAAAAGCTGCTAGTGCTCGGCTTTACACATGCTCTCTTAATTTTTAATATAATCTTTTCTGCCTAAATCGTGTACTCATTTTAACCTTATCTTGGTACACAGTGTGAGATATTAGTTTATATCAAGTTTCTGCCAAAATGCTTTCCAGTTTTTCAAATTTTGTCAAAAACTGTTTTTCTTCAGAACACTGCCTCATAACCTTCTCATCCTATTTCTCCATTGGCTAAAGTAGATTTTTAAGCTCAACTGAGAGTTTATGTTACTCTCTTTATGCCAATTCTGATGAGGGCAAGGTTTAAACATTCTCTACAACTTCCTTCCTTTCACTATTTCCTCTTTTACTGTAAAATCTCTTGTTTTCATGTTTCTATTACATGAGATAATTTTCTGTGTTCTCCCTCTCCTTTTCCCCTTCTTCTAGTGCGTCCCTCTTTCTCATACCTCCATTTACCTTGGAGATGATTTGAAAATAATATACTCAAAGGCATGCCCTCTGTCTATGTAATCTACTTCTAAATGCCCTAATAATGATAGAAATTCTTAGGAGTTACAGGAATCATCTTCCCTTACAGGCATGTAAACAATTTAACCTTATCAAGTTCCTTATGGCTCCTCTTTCGTGTTTACTAATACAACAAAGTCAGAGAATGAAAAAAAAGAAAATGTGAAATATATCAGAAAAAAAATCTGACTTGAAAAATAGATAGACGAGAATTAATTTAAGAATTACTGTTGCAGCTGCCTTGGTGGCCTGCTGCTGGTGTAATAGCAGTGTGACCTGCACTATGGGCCAAAAACTTCCCTCGTGTCATGGACTTTTCCTGCCAAATCCCTAAGTTGTTTTGGGCTAGAAAATTATCTCATTGTAACCTTTTGTTGGTTCTGCCACCACAGAATTCAATTTGATGTATTATTTTAAAGTTGTTTGAAGGGGAGTATTCAGAGAATTCAGCTGAATTCCTGATTCTAGTCTGTCATCTGCCACCTTAGAGCATTTTTTCATACAACTAAAAATAGCTTTTATTTCTTTTTCTGCAAACTGCCAATTCATATCCTTTGACCATTTATCAATTTGGCAATGGGTCTATTTTTTTTTTATAAATCTGATTCAGTTCCCTGTATATTTGAAAAATGAGGCATTTATGAGAGAAACTTGTAATTTTTTTCTCCAGTTTCCTGCTTTTCTTGTAGTTCTGGCTTCATTTGGTTTTCTTTGTGCAAAATTCTTCTAATTTTATGTAATTAAAATTATGCACTTCATTTTCTGTTATCCTATCTGTTGTTTGCTTATAACTCATCACTTATTTCTAGATCTGACAGAAAAAAATTTTCTATGGTCTCCAAATTTGCTTATGATGTCACCATTTATGTCTAAATCATGTGCTCATTTTGGTGTTATCTTTGTATATGGTGTGAAATATTGGTCTCTTCATAGTTTCTGCTAAATTGCTTTCCAGTTTTTTCAGCAGGTTTGTCAAAAACTTTGATCTTTCAGTTTATAAAATGCTAGGTGAGTACAGTCATTTACCACTCTGTATTATATATGTAATCTATTCGATTGATACACCACTATTTCTTAGCCAGAACAAGATGGTTTGTTTTTGTTGTTGATGATCATGTAGCAATATAGTCTGAAATTCAGAGCTGTTAATCTCTTTCCTTCACATTTTTTTTCATAGATTCCTTTGATATACTTGACCTTTTGCCTCCAAGGCCCAAAGCTGGTATTGTCACTACAAGTGCTCTGGACAAGACGTCATCCTGGTGTCACAGGTCATCTTTTGTAAATCTCTTATTTTGTCTTGGGTTACAAAAATGTCTCACCACAAGCTTTGCTGGCTATATCAGTCCAGAATTCGATTTGATGCATTATTTTGAAATTATTTGGTGGGGAATATTGAGAGAGTTTGGTTGGGTTACTGCCTCTATTCCCTGAAAGGCTCTTAATATTGCTAAAGCACTTGTTTTTCCTGATTTGATATTGAGTTCACAAGATTTGTCATATTCAAAAAACTGAAATTTTTCACATTGGATGATAATTATACCCTTGTCAAATATTCAATTTTTTTCAAGACAAGTCTTGATTGTCTCTCACATATTTTTCAATGGAATTTAAATCATATTAGTTCCCTGACCCTTTTAGCATACACACATATGTTTGCATATATGTTTATATATATATTTGTATATATAAGCATATGTGTGTGTATCCATTTCTTGGATAAATTTCTTAATTTTTTTGCATGATGTTAGATTCTGTTGCTGTGCTCCATCTCAATTGGGAAACATTTATATTTCTGAAACAATTCTCTTCAGCATATAAATGTAAATATTTCTTTTCTTCTAACATAATCCATATTTTGGAAAAAGACTTTAAACCAATTTGTTATCAGAATTGACCTCACTATAGGAAGATCTCAAATAAAAATGAAAATTCATTTTTTGTTTTAGCTTCTTTATTAGAAACTATATACTAAAATGAATATATTCTCTTAGGTAAGCAGGATTCTCAATTCATCAAAATTTAAATGTGATTATAGATGATTAAGCCTTTAAAACTCTGAAAAGATTTATCTAGTGGAAAAAAATGTCTCTTTCCAATGTCTTATCTTAATAAACATTAATAGTAATAGTTAGATGTATAATATATACTAGAAAGAAAACTATAGGCAGTTTTCCTTAACATATATTAATAATGATTAAGAATTTTTGAAGCATAAATATATTTTAATAGTTATTACTGTATTTCATTGAGTAATCTAGGTATGTTATACAGAAATGTAACCAATGTAATTTTGTCAAAATTGTAATTGAAGCAGTATTTCACTACTCTACCACCTCTCCTGTGAATAATTAAGGACTTAATGCAATCAATATCTTTCATAATAGAGGAGAATGTAGATTGTTAAATTGAAATGTAGTGTGGTAACTGGTTTGAATGCTTTCCACAACAATTTGCCTTACTATCTCCTTTGAAAACCAATATGAAGTTATATAAAGGCCCATATCAATGCCGCAGAGCTAGATCTAAATTATATGTCCTATTCAGTCAGCATGAGGCTGATTATCTAGGCTTTCTGTATTGTTTCCTGCTGATTAATCTGTGACCATTTCATGGTTGAGATTGAACATAATCAGTGGATGATAAAAAAAAAAACAGAAATGATGTGAGTATCAAGTAATTTTGTTACTAGTCAGTGGTGCCATTAAGAAATATATATATATTTCTTATATATATGTGTGTGTATATATATAATTATATTATATAAAATATTTATATAATAAATATATATTTCTTATATATATAAGATTTATAAATTTATAATATATTTATATATTTTATAATTATATATATTTATGTATAATTAAATAAATTTATATTTGTAGTATTTACATATAATTATAAATTATATATAAATATACATTTATATATATTTCTTATATGTAATAAATTATATTATATATAATATTTAT
>JAQQSU010018673.1:0-10430 GCA_028627135.1 Pseudochirops cupreus
TGGGGGGACACACTGGGATGGCTGTTTTGGGGCAGTGGGTGGGGGAAAGAGGGGGAGAAAATATGTAACTCAAAATCCTGTGGAAATGAATGATGCAAACTAAAATAAAATTAAAAAAAATAACAAAGGAGTTAAATAAATACCTAATGAAATACAAAATCTAATGTATTTCCAACAGAACATGGACACAAGAACCTGTTCTAGAATGATTCAAGAGAAAAATCAGAATCTTGAGAGAAGTTAGATATGAACAAATGAAAGAATTTATAGCCCACACAGCAGAAATAACCAACAGAATAGAAAAACTTCTATCCACAATGGTGAGTCTCTCCAAGGGGAGAAAAAAGAGAACAACATATTGGTGATACAAATGTATTTCACAGGGAAGGACAATCTAGAAGAAGAAAAGCAAAAGAATAATATTTTAAAATATTAAAT
Source organism: Pseudochirops cupreus (assembly GCA_028627135.1). Taxonomy (NCBI): domain Eukaryota; kingdom Metazoa; phylum Chordata; class Mammalia; order Diprotodontia; family Pseudocheiridae; genus Pseudochirops; species Pseudochirops cupreus. Next base: position 439 of record JAQQSU010018673.1, read on the forward strand.
AAACAAAACACATTGATATTGAAGTTAGGACACATAGAAACGATCTAATGATCACAGGAACAGGACAAATAAAAAATCTAAACACCACAATACAAATTGTGACTTCTGAATACAAAATAATGATACAGCAATTGAAAGAATCCACAGAGTACATTCAGAAAACATCAAACCATGCTTTAAACTCTAGTTCACACAGTGCTTAAATCTAAGGATTGCAATGGCAAAAAGAAAATTTTGCAAATGAGCAAGAGGAAAATCTTCAAAAATAGAGGAAAGGACATTCAAATAATACAAGACTATTCTGTACTCACTAGAAACTGCAGAAAAGAATGGTTGAAAATATTCTGGAAAACAAAGTAGCTCAAGGTGCAACCCAAAATGACATAATGTGCAAACTGGAGCCTAATAATCAAGAAAAAGAAATAGATGTTGAATAAAATAGGCTTTTGAAGCATTGTTAGAAAAAATCCACAGGTAATCAGATTATTCTACTTGCAAACAATATCACTAGTCATCTTGACTTTTGTCTTGACATTGGATTTCAATAAATCTAGAAGAAAGAGTGAAGCTAACTACTTTATATGCAAGTCTGCCTCACTTAAATTCAATTCACAAACAATTCATCACCATGTGATGTGATTGGTCCTCTTGAAAACAAAAAGTCATCAACAATGACAAGGTTAAAAAATGCAACTACCCAAAAAGCACGAGTAATTAGATTACTCCATCTCCAGAGGATATTAAAAAAGAAAAAAAAAACTGGAAAGAGAAATATCTCTATTAGTTTTTTTTTTTTAAAAAAGAAGAACCATTAGATTTTTCTAATGTCTTTTCTTTGGGGTCAAACTTAAAATTATACTAATTGTTCTCATTGTAATCACACAATGTCATCTCCTTTAACTTAAAAAATGTTCTTCCTATTCTAATTACAGGGGAAAATGGTTGTAAAAATTTCTTCAGTCTTCCCAGAATGCTTTTCTCTCTGATTTGTGTGGACCGGGCACATCATTTCCACTTCAGAATCCTGTCATTTTAAATATTGGTATAGATACAAGAAAACAAATGATGCCTTGATCTCCTTGGAGACTGGGATTTCTTACTTAGATTTAATAATGAATTAAGAATAGTTCCATTGAATTAAAGAATTAAGAGGATTCGTATCTCATGCTACCTCCTTTCAGTGATGCATGTTTTAAAAAAGAGCTAGCTTCATTACTAACAGTTAGAATCATTAGCTTATGTAATTTGTAAGTTTCTATTCTTAATTTCTTCAAGCCATTTCCAATTATATTCTGTCAATAGTATAATTAGTGACATAAAAATAAATGTTTTATGTGAAAATCACACATTTCTTCTCCATCTGGTTATAAAAACTTTTGAACAAAATTTTCTCTCACATGCAGTATATATACACAGAGAATCCAGATTCTATTAATGAAATAGCAACAAATAATTTGGGTAACTTTATTTGGGAAAGCAAACTAATAATTTTTTAAAATTATTTTTATTTTCTTTTTTTTTCATTTAACTGAAATGCCCCTACAATATTGGATTTGTTTTTCCTTTTAGAAAATGCTTTGAGACTACGAGAGAATTCTGTGGACACAACCTTCAAAGAGAGTCAAATTGTCCCATGCTATGCTAGGATGTTGAAGAAGAGATATTAAAGCTGTGTAGGGAAAGAACATGGACACATTTTAAGATAATTATAAATTACTTATTCAAATAAGTAATTTTATAACATGCTTGTCTCAAAAACTCTTCTGTGGCTTTCATTATTTATTATCTTATTTAACCATTTAACCAGGTAAGATACTGGATAAAAAGAAAAAAACTGGCAATTATCTAATTTAATGAGGCTACATAAACAGCCAGATGAAATGGTTTATCATAAAAAAAAAAGATTAAATAGGAGCATAGACAGAGAGTCAGGAGGTACTTTGGGGTTTACAGGTCACCCAGTTAGACAAACCTGCGATTTTCCAGATGAGGGAGGTAAGGCCCAGGGGGATTATATAATTTGCCCAAGGTCACACAAGTAAAAATACAAAAGCTAAGATTTGAGCACAGATCAGCTGACAACCATTTCAATACCCTTTCCTCTGAACTTTTCCTAACTCACTACCTATTTTAGCCAATTTAATCACACCCATTGTTAGGGTTTTTGTTCATAGTTCTATGTATTTGCTTAGGCAAGCTTGAGTCTCCAAATGCTTGCTTATTGTACCTCTCTGTTTCCTTTTCTCAATGCATCAGTAAAAATAAACAAGTATAAAAAAGTGAACAATGATACCAAGAAAGGAACATTTTCACCTTTGGCAGCTGCCATATGAATTTAGAAGTTCTGGAGGTGAGGGGCTGGCTGTCCAAAAGGAAGTGATTCCCATAACAGCACATTTTTTTTTCCAGAGGAAAAGATGAAGACCATAACAAAACCATCTTAAAATCCAAAGCATTCAAAAACTGTCTAGGAGATATGGACCCTGTGAATTGTTCAGATAAAGAGGGTCCAAGACAAATACGAAATATCTTAAATATCTGTTCAGTAGAACCACTTCTACGTGACTTCACCTGCTAAGAAAGAAAATGGAGTCTGATGGGGTTTTTGTTTTTATATCTGTATTTGTTAGTACACACCAATGAGTCTTTTGTGTTAAGCATTTTCTATGATGGGAGAAATAAAATGTAGCCCTATAAATGATTTTTAAAAATATACACAGAAATATATACATATACTTACATACATATACATACATACACATACATACACATGTATGTACAGTTCAGGACATGTTGTATTTGAGGTGCTTATAGCATGACCAGTTGAAAACAAAAAGGCAGCTGGAGGTGAAGGACTGGAACTCAAAAAATAGATTAAGGCTGGATGTACAGATCTGGCGATCTTGTGCGGAGACATAATACCTGAAATCATGGGAGCTGATAAGATCATCAAGTGAGATAGTATAGAAACAAAAGAGGTCTTAGAGAAACCCTCAATTAAGGAGAGTGACAAGGATGGAAAGCCCTCCCCCCCCCCCAGCAAGGGGGGACTGAAAAGGAGCAATCAGACAGTTAAAAAGAGGATTAAGAGTAAACAGTGCCACTAAAACCCAAAGAGAAGGGACAATCCAGTAGAAGGTGTTCAACAGTGTCAAATGCTAGAGAGAGATCAGGAAAGATAAGAATCTAGAAAGGAACAATTAGCTTTGACAATTAAGAGGACATTAGGAACTTGAAAAAAAGCCATTTTAGTTGAATGATGAGAACAAATGGCAGTCTTCTGCATCTATCCTCTTCTCTTCACTTACATGACTGCCTTATCAATTCTCTCCTAGTCTGTAGCAATTGATGTCCCCTCTTAAATTCTCTCTCCTCTCCAATCCAGTTTTTATAAAACTGCCAAAATAAACTTACAAAACTATATCAGACCCACTCAAAAATCTCCAATGATCCTCCATTATTTCTCATATTCTGGCATTTAAAGTCACCCACAATCTGGTTCCAGTTTACCTTTGCCAGACTGAGTTCCTATTACTCCCTTTACATCTACATATACTCCCTTCTTCCTCCTATATTCTCTTCCTATCTACTTTCTAGCCAACTTGGTTTACTTGCCTTTCCATTTTCTACCTCCATGTCTTTGCATAGCTTCCTGCCCTGAAATGCATTCCCTCCTGCCCGGCACGTCTTATAATTCTAAACTTCCTCCAAGGTTCACCTTTGGTTCCACTTCCTTCATGATACCTTTCCTGATACCTCCAGGTATTAGTGACTTCCACCTCCACAAATTATCTTATTTTTATTTATCTGTGTACTGTTTTCTCTCTCCCCCTTCTCATACCCCTGCCATTCCCAGCAAAATGTAAGTTTTGACAGTTGCAATTTGGGTTTGGTTTTTGTAACCAGTAGTCTAGAATGGTGCCTTGCACATAGTAGGTACATAATAAATACTTTTTTTGAGCTAAATAACTAGGGATTTAGAACTGGGAGCTTTCGGGGGAGGGGAATTCTTTCATGGCAGACCAAAATGGAAGAGCAAACTTTGGCTACCCTTTTGCCTTTAACCAGGAAAAATCTTTTGCCAGTATCAATGACTTTCCTCAGAGAGGACTGTTTCTTGTCTTACTTTTGATTTTTCTTTCACAGCTCTGAATCCTCTTAGAAACATTTCCAGCCCCAGAGGATAACAAAGATTATTTCTTAATCCCTGGAGAACAAGACATGCAGCAAAATGCCACAGGTACTCATTCACTTTCCTATGTATGTGATAAATCACTGATATTTTCTTTTCTATAAAACTTGTCTGAACAGACAAATGCTGAAAATTGGGATGGCATGGAGTTCAAAAACAGAGATATTAAAACAAAAGGAAATAGAGTATGACATAATGGAAGAACACAGAAAGTGTTGGAAGATTTGGGTTCATATTCCAAACACTGCCATATCTTAGTTGGTCTCTAGCCACTAGTGGACTAGTCACTTAATTTCTCTTGGTGTTGTTACCTCTTCAGTAAAGTAGGAACAATAACACTTCCCTTATTTACCTCAAAAGACTGTTGTAAAGATAAAACAAAATGTCACATGGAAAATGTCTTCTGCACTGCAAAGTCACAGACCAGTTATGTATGGACTTTTTTTATTGACACGTCTTGTCATTAAATGGAACTATTTGGGCATTGCTCATGCTGATGTCCTAAGCTATAATATAGTCTCCCACGTGACGTATCACAAATACCATCTAATGAATCTAGGGTCAACTCACCTTCAACATAGCTCATTAGGAAGCAAATCTGCTTGTCCATCTGTTTTTATAACCCTCTTATTCCTGCTAATCACATTTAAACCTAATCGGTGATCTCTTTATCTCCTCTTCAAATCCCATTTCTAATCCTTTGCAGTACATTTTCCAGATCCACATTACATTCATATTGTAGAATCCCACTATCCTACATTTTTAAGAAAAAGTTAATAGAGGTGAAAATGGAATGATTGATTTTGTGGTCTTTGACCCCTAAATTATGAACAGGCAAAACTAACATTCTTGCCAAATTTGATCTTCTTAAATGTCTTGAATACAAATATATCTGGTAGGATGGGTAACAGAGAACACTATTATTTTACACACTGAATGGTAAAGTTGAGGCAAATGCTAAGTTCATAGGATCATAGATCCAAAACTGGAAGATACTCATAGGCCATCTAGTCTAACCCCCTCATTTTACAAATGAAGAAACTAAGACCCAGGAAATCTAAGTGACTTGAGTCACAAGAGGTATTAAATATCAGAAGCAGGATTTGAACTCACTTCATATAGCTCCAGAATCATACTCTTTCTATTGCATCACACTGTTTCCTTAGCAATAAAGGAACCTGCTACAATGTGACTGCAGCTGAACTACAGAGGTAAGGAGGCACTTAAATCATGTTCTTCCATAATAGCTTGGGATAAAAGAATCTGTGTCAAAAATCCCTAATCCTAACTGATACACTGTTAGACGGGCATTTGTTAACTACTTAGAAATGCATTGGGTAGGGAATGTAAGACTTTTGACATGGAAATACAAAGTCACATTTTAAGGAAACCACATTCTCTGAAGGTTTTCCTTCAAAAACATTCAAATATCAAGGGTTTTTTTTCTGGGGGGGGGGGGGGATATGGAGCCAGGGGTGGGGGATAGGAACTGCAAGGAGTAGAATAATGAGTAGGAGAGTTAGAACCAACCCAGTGATTTCACGTGTGTAGTGAATTCATTGAGGAAATTCTATCTTCCAACACAGACCAACATCTTTACTTCAGTTTATAGACCTGAACAACAAGGGGTTAAGTGACTTAGGTTCACATAGACAGTGGATGTCAGACTAAGGGCTTAAAACTCAGGTCTTCCTGACTCTAAGATCAGCTGTCTATTCACTATGTCATATGGCTTCTCACTTTTATCTTTATTTGGTTTTTTTAAGTAATATTTTATTATAAACAAAATCATAGATCTAGAGTTGACCTAATTAGGTGAGGTGACCTAATCCAAAATTCTCATTTTATAGATGAGAAAACTGGGACCTGGAGAGGTCAAGTGATTGACTTTTCATATGTAGCAAGTGACAGAATGAGGATTCACACTCACATGACTCCAAGTTCAACACTCTTTCTATTGTATCACAATGCATTACAGATTATTTATCATCAACTAAGAGAAGAAAAATTAAAATCATATAAAAACTAAAACCCTAGTAATATGATTTGCATATTATATAAAACTCAAAACCCAAATAATGTGATTTGAACAATTTTGAATAAGCATTTTTAGAAGTAGTAACAATAACACCTAATTTTGTTAATTATCTCCTTTTATGATCTTTTTTTCTATGTCCCTGCAGGTTTTTTATTTTTTCTTTTTTACAATTTAATTTTTCTATTTATTTATTTTAAACATTCTTTTTAAATTTTGAATTCCACATTCTCTTCCTCCTTCCCACCCCATTCCGAATCCACTGAGAAGACAAACAATATGATATGAATTACATGGGATATCATGCAAAACATATTTCCACATTAGCCATATTTTTCAAAAAGCAAAAAAATTAAAATTATACTTCAATTTGGACTCAGAGTTCATCAGTTCTTTCTATGGAAGTGGATAGCATTTTTTTTCTTCATTAATCCTTTAGAATTGTCTTGGATCATTTCATTGGTCAGAGTAGCCAAGTCTTTCACAGCTGATCATCATTACAATATTGCTGTTATTGTGCTCAAAAATCACCTGGTTCCTCTCACTTTATTTTGCATCTTGCCATGTTTTTCTGAAATCATCCACTTCATCATTTCCCATAGCACAGTGGTTCTTAACCTGTGGGTTATGTCCAATTTGTAACAATGAAAATACATCCTGCATATCAGATATTTACATTACAATTCATAACAGTAGCAAAATTATAGTTATGAAGTAGCAACGAAAATAATTTTATGGTTGGAGGTCATTACAACATGAGGAACTGTATTAAAGGGTCACAGCATTAGGAAGGTTGAGAACCACTGCCACAGAACAATAGTACTCTATCACAATCATATGCTACTACTTGTTCAACGATTCCCCAATTGATGAGCATTCCCTCAATTTCAAATTCATTGTCACCACAAAAAGAGCTGCTATTAACATTTTTGTACATATAGGTTCTTTTCCTTTTTATTTGACCTCTTTGGGACACAGACTTAGTAATTATATTGCTGGGGTCAAAAGGCATGCAGTTTTATAGCCCTTTGGGCATAATTCCAAATTCTTCTCCAGAATGGTTAGACTAGTTCACTACTTCACCATCAATTCACTAGTGTCCCTCTTTTTCCCTCATCCCCTCCAGCATTTGTCATTTCTAACAGATGTGAGGTAGTAACTCAGAATTCTTTTAATTTGCATTTCTCTAATCAGCAGTGATTTAGAGCATTTTCTCATATGACTATAGATAACTTTGATTTCTTCTTTTGAAAACTGACTGTTTATACCCTTAGAACCATTTATCAATTGGGAAATGGCTCTTATTTTTATAATTTTGTCTTAAATATACTCAGTGTATACTTAAGAAATGAAGTCTTTATCAGAGAAACTTGCTGTAAAAATTTTTTGTGTTACTTCATTGTCAAGTATCTTTTAGCAAAATATAGTTTCCCTGATTATCTCTCAATTTGATCTATTTTTGCTTTTGCTTGGTCTGAGATTGTAGTTGCCACCCCTGTTCTTCACTTCAGCTGAAACATTCTACTTCACTCCCCTATTTTAACTCTCTGTGTGTCTTTCTGTTTCAAGTGTATCTCTTGTAAGCAATATATTGTTGGATTCTGGTTTCTAATCCTTTCTTCTATCTGCTTTTGTTTTATGAGTGAATTCATACCATTCACATTTATAGTTATGATTACTATGTAATTCCCTCTATCTCATCTCTCTTTCTCTCTTATGTCCCACTCAAAAGTCTATTTTGCTTCTAACCACTGCCTCCTTTAATCCACCCTCCCTTTTATTATTCCCCCCATTTCTCTTATTCCCTTTCCTCCTACTTCCCCATTTGGTAAGTTACATTTCTATGTGCAATTAAGTGTGTGTATGTGTGTGTGTATGTATATATGTGTGTGTGCATATGTGTGTGTGTTTATGTGTGTATTCTTCCCGCTTTGAACCAATTCCAATGAGAGTGAGGTTCAAGTACTACCTGTCACTCACCCTTCATTTTCTCCTCCATTGTAAAACTTCTTCCCTGCACACCTCTTTTATGTATGAAAAATTTCCCCATTCTACCTTTCCCTTTCATTTTCTCCCAGTGCATCCCTCTTTCTCACTCCTTCATTTTTTTGGAAATCATTCCAACATATCCCTGCCCTCTGTCTATGTAAACTCATTTTAACTGCTCTAATAATGACAAAGTTCTTAGGGGTTACATGTGTCATCTTTCCATATAGGAATGTGAGCATTTTAATTTTATTAAGTCGCTTATGAATACTCTTTCATGTTTACCTTTTTATACTTCTCTTGAATCTTCTGCCTGAATGTCAAATTTTCTATTCAACTCTGGTCTTTTCATCAGGAAAACTTGGAAGTCCTCTATTTTGTTAGATATTTATTTTTTCCCCTGAACAATTACACTCAGTTTTGCTGGCAAATTATTCTTGGTTGTAATCTCAGTTTCTTTGATTTCCAGAATATCATATTCCAACCTCTCCTTCCTTAAACTTGAAAGCCACTAACTCTTGTGGGATCCTGGCTATGACTCCACAATATTTTAATTGTTTCTTTCTGGCTGCTTGAAGTATTTTCTCTTTGACCTAGAAGCTTGTAATTTGGCTGTAGCATTCCTGGGAGTTTTCATTGTAGAATCTCTTTCAAGAAGTGATTGGTCAATTCTTTCAATTTCTATTTTACCTTCTAGATCAGTGGTTCTCAACCTTCTGTAACAGCATGAACCAGCAGATTCCCAAAAGAATGCTACTGTGAACAGCTTTTAGGATTCAGATTACACAATATAGTGAACACTCTGTTTATTTCATTACAAATCAAGGCAAACATTCACAATATTCACAACATTACATCTTATCACAGAAAATGGCCACACGGTTTTGACTACAGTGGCCACAATATTTAGAACAAAGCATTCAATCAATTCATTATACAGTAATCAATACTTCCACTCATGGGGCAACTCAATACTTAATCATTCAATCAATTCACAATAGAATAATCAAACTTCCACTCATGGGGCAACCATTAACTTAATCAGTCACTATTCTAGATTCACAATTACTAAATATTATTAATCACAAATACAGTCATTAGAAAACCACACAAACCCTCCACCCCTCGGTGTCCAGCAAACCTCAATTTCATCCAAGGGGAGGCCTTTTCTTCATCTTGACTCTGGGTGGTCTCTCTGATTCCCTGGATCTCCTTCTGTGGTCCCAGATCCTACTTGAATCCACCACACCTGGATTCAGAAGCAGCCAGCTCCCAACTCCTTGTCCACTCTTCCAAGCAGTTCTTGTTACACACTGAAGTTCACAGGGTCTAGCACATCTCAAACTCTTCACCACTTCTCTTGCCTGGAACTCAAGGATCAGCAAGGCTACAAACAAACAAAGTCTTATCCTGGTCATGTTTCTTCAGTCCTCCAGCACTTCAGCTGGTCCTAGGACCCAGAAGGAATATCAGCCTTCCAGGCAAGCCTCTCAGCCTTCCAGGTGGCCTTCACCAGATTCTGGTTGCAGGAAAACTCCATCTCAGTTCTCAGTCAGTTCTCAGATTCCAGATGCCGGGAAAGAAACACTCTCTCTCTCTCTCTCTCTCTCTCTCTCTCTCTCTCTCTCTCTCTCTCTCTCTCTCTCTCTGTTTCTCTCTCTCTCAGCCAGCTTCAGTCTCCAAGATTCTTCCTTCACCAGGGGCAGTGTTCCAATTCTGTCTCTCTGTCTCTGGAATTCTTGCTTATATACACACACTGGCCTCTTGTCTCAGCCAATA
>JAQQSU010018674.1:0-10429 GCA_028627135.1 Pseudochirops cupreus
CTAGACCCACTGCCCAATCACAAAGCTACAAGGCACGGGCATTCCTGGAAAACAAGCCTGGCGCCACAGGCTCCACGTGACCACATTCAGCCTATTAGGGAACAGAGTATACTTTCAAATATCCAAGGGTCCTCAGAGTCATGTAGCCACTTTAGCAAAGGGCCTAGGGGCAGGGAAGATCTTCAGATTCCCATAACAAAATTTTTTGTGGAATTGAATGTGATAGCCTCTATCTCTCATTTAAGAATTTTCTCCCTAGAAGGTGGCCAGGTGGTGCAGTGAATAGAGCACCAGCCCTGGAGTGAGGAGGACTTGAGTTCAGATCTAGCCTCAGACACTTGATACTTACTAGCCATGTGACCTTGGGCATGTCACTTAACCCCAATTGCCCCTCCAAAAAATAATAATAATTTTCTCCCTAAATATAGTTGCAAAGGGTTCCTGACCTTGTTCTCTTCTTTCATTTTGAATTTGAGATTTATGATGTAAGATGCTGATTTAAATCTAATTTCTGCCAAACTCTTTTCTAGTTTTTTCCAGGAGTTCTTGTCAAAAAGAGTCTTTACCCCAGTGATTATTTTCTAGAACCAATCAAACCCTGGATTACTGCTATTTATTGATTATATCTGTTTGTTACTTATTTAATCTGTTCCATTAATGCATTTTTGGTTTTTTTTCTATAAAATTCCAAATAATTTTAATGACTACTGCCTTATAATTTGAGGCTCATAAGTGCTATCATCTTCTTCATTCCAATCCTTTTTCATTATTTCCCTTGGTATTCTAGTCTATTTGTGATGAACAAATAGAAATAGGGGCAATCTATACATAAGGATCCCAATATGTGGGCCATATGTAACAGTTTTAAAATGTAGTATCTGTGTGACAGTTTTAAAATGTAGTGTCTATGTTTCATTTTTGTATTTTGTTAAATGTTTCCCAATTACTTTTTTTTTTGCAGGGGGGAAAGACAGGGCAATTGGGGTTAAGTGACTTGCCCAATGTCACACGGCAGTTTTGTGTTCAGTGCCTGAGGTCAGATTTGAACTCAGGTCCTCCTGACTCCAGAACTGGTGCTCTATTCACTGTGCCACCTAGCCACCCCTCCCAACTGCATTTTAATATAGTTTAGACTGCACTGGGAAGAGTTACTGGCTGCCCAAACATTTCACATCTCTGTTCTAATACTTTTTTCTGGATCTAGGATTTCAATGATGTAGAGAGAATTGCAATAACACCTCAATAACTTTATAATGTCGGAAAGTTAAGTGACTTGCCCATAAACTAGAAGGTGTCAGGAGCACAACTTAAATCCAAGTCTCCTGAGTCTGAGATCAGCTCTCTATCCACTGTGCCTTGCCTCTCTTTTTCTTTGTTTTTGTTGTTCAGTCATTTTTCAGAAGTGTCCAACATTTCTTGGCAGAGATGTTGGAGTGGTTTGCCATTTCCATCTCCAGCTCATTTTATAGATGAAGTAACTGAGGCAAAGTTAAGTGACTTGCCCAGGGTCATCCATTGAATCAGAACTCAGGAAAATGAGTCTTTCAGACATTAGCCCATCACTCTATCCACTGCACTATCTGGCTACCCCAAATCCTTCCTTCCCCCATATGAGGCCACCTAGCTGCCCTTACTTTTTGTTAGCAATTGACAAATTATTTTTGTAAAATGCATTCTGTAGGGAGATTTGGTTGGCAGCCTCCTTGTAGACAAAATGTTTCAAGTTTGTTGTTTTGTTTTTGCTTTTCTGTTTTTTAATTACAAAAAAAAAAATACGATGTGGTACAATGAGAAGGGTCACAGAACCCCTGGGTCTTAATACTGACTCTGCTGCTTACTAGTTGTCTGACCTTGAACAAATCACTTTCCCTCTCTATATCTCAATTTCCTCATGAAGATTTCAGATTAGATGATCTACAAATTTCCAGGCCCATTTCTAAGCTATAGTAGAATTAAGTATTTCCATAAATTCCTTCCACATGAGGTGAACTGGATTAGCTCAAGGGTCCTTTCCAGCCCTAAAATTCAATATTCTAATATTTTAGTGACTTACTAATGTAAACATTGGTTATCCCACAATTTTTTTCATTTTATTCCCACTCCCTCCCCAATAATGATTTGAAAAAAAAGAAATAGCATCTGATCAAGTTTAGTAGATGTTGCAGATTGATTTAATTTTTTTCTTTTCATACAGACAGATTCAAAGAATATCAGATCTGGAAGAAACCTTAGACATGATATAGTGAAGTCCAATCTGTCCTTCTTTAACAGATCAGGAAAGCAAGGCCCACAGAATGGAAGTGACTTGCCTAAGGGTCATGGAATAGATTTAGCTCTCTGGGACTTCCCACCTTCTATCATGTACATGATGCAAAACCCCAAACAAACTACTTACATCAGGTTCAATAATTACATGGAACAACACAAACAATTTCCATGCCTCATTTTGCAGTACCCTTGCTCTACAAGTCCTGTAATATAAATGAATCTTGATAGGAACATAGATTTAGAGCTAGAAGGGTTCTTAGGGGTCATCTAGTCCAATCCCCTCAATCTACGGATGAAGAAACTGAGGCCCAAAGAAATTAAGAGACTTAACCAAGAACACATGGGTGGGAAGTGGCAGAGCCAAAGTTCCACCCTGTATCCTCTCACCATTCAGAATACTTTCTACTGTACCTTGCTTTCATATGTGATGCTGGGTAATGAACAAGGATGAGGAAGAAAGAGCGAAAATTAGATCTTTGGGTAGAACATGAACTTGAAAGAAGGCCAGGCTTTGCCAAAGACGCCAACCTAGGGGGCAGGCATTGATTCCCTATCCTAGGGATAGGGATTTGTTCTGTCGAGTTTGGATTCAGTCAAAGGGCCACACTTGAGGACCTAGAGGGCCACATGTGGCCTTGAGGCCACAGGTTCCCCAGCCCTGCCCTATCCCCTTCCTACTACTCTGTTGCTCTTTCACTTTGTCTTGGTCCTTCCTTGTTCCCACTCCCCCAACCCCTAAAAAGCTCTTGTGATTATTAGGTCTTCTCCCAGGGCCTGACTTTTGCCAGGGCAAAGTACTCAAGGGGCTGAAGCTAGATTAGCTAGTAGGTGTAGTGATGAGAAAATCTTTGTAAATTCATCCTTAGACCTCTTGAATCCCTGTCCTCTTCTGTCTGTCCCCTTTTTGCTTGTTTTAAAATAAATTCTTATTGATGCATTTTGTTTTATATTACATTTCCCAATGTATTGCTCCCTTTTGCTCCTCCCAAAGAACTACCCCTTATAACAAATATAGCAAAGTCCCAAATAGGACAAGGTCTCATGGATTGTGAGGGTTGATTCCCCCCACCCCCTGCCACACACACATTTAGCCTCGTTGGGGAGAAGGTGTCATTGTATGGCTCAAAAGGAGACAGAACAGACATCTCTGGCTTATTCTCACCTCATCCTTCACCCTTCTCCAAGGGAGATTTTAATTCTTGCCAGGAGGAGAGGCAGAAAGTTAGGACCAGCATCCACCACTCTGCTCTCCTCAGAGAGGCGTTTCCAGGCTAGAACTGTATCTATCTGCTCCCTTATGAACTGATGGTTTAGGAGATGTGATCAGGTTTAATCTAACTTCTGATTGTTGATAATTATTGGGGAGAAGGAGAAACTTAAGTTCTATATCCGAGGCTTAACCCCTTTCCTACCAAGTATCAGTTCTACAATGAATACACATATAGCAAAGACATCCATATATCCAAATCCAAGCAAAACAGAAACCAAAGAAAGAATACATGGGAGAATATATACCAGACAATACAGAGTGAAGGAACTTTCCCAGTAACTCAACTCAACCAAGAAAAGAGAAACCTAGATCTCACCCAAGGGGAAACTCCCAGAGTCTCAAGTGTGACAGGAGACAGGGTCATGGTACACAGACTTCCAGCTCCTCTCATATCTTCTCAGATTTTTTTTCCTTCAGCAACCTGAAGTTGGGTTGTCTTCTCCCACCTTTCCTCTTAAAGCTGTATGCCAAAAGTGACCAAAGTGATTCAAAACTTGAAGAGAATTCAAAGGCTAGAGTTCTTCCACTCTGTAGAAGAGTAGAACTCTGCCCCATCCCTCATACAAAAAGATATTCATCTCTACCAAAGAGGAGAGAATCCCATAACAATGGACTTTGGGACTGGGGTTACACAAAGAATATTTTTTAAAATAGAGCAAAACTAACCAATAATTCAAAAATGTCTGATGGCCCTACAAAGAGTAGAGGGAACCGCCTTTTCATAGCTCTTTTTTGAGGTCAACAATGATCATTATAATTTCATAGCATTCAGTTTTATTTGCTGTTAGTCACTGTTTTCCTGCTTTTGCTCACTTCACTTCGCAAGATTTCACTTAAGACTGCTAAAGTAATTTTCCTAAATAGTAAATTTGACCTTATGACAACTCTACTTGAATTCCTGAATTCTCTTGAAGATACCATATCTCTTGACATTCTCTCCCAAACTGGAAGCTACTTTTATCAGATCCTTAATACACAAGGTCAGGAAAAGAAGTTGGCATACTCCTTATTGATATTTTCAAACACCTCCTCTACCACCAACACTCCTGACAGAAAGGTAAGAGACACAAAATACAGAAAAACACATACATTTTCAGATATGGCCAAAGTGGGAATTTGTTTTGCTTGACTATATTTGTTTTTAAAAGGGTTTCTCTTTTTTGTTGTCGTTTTTTGGTTTTGTCTGTTTTCCCAACTAGGGGGAGGAAGGAGGAAGAGGGCGCCTAGCAATCAAGCTGCTAAAAGATAAAGGAAAAGAGGGTCATTGAAGCATTTTTTAAAATGCACAGAAGGGAACAAAGAAAGGCAGGAAGGACATAGACATGCAGAGCAGTATTAAAAGCTATATGTTGAATTTATTACATACGTAAGAGGAAAAATAAACTATATTTAGTAAAGATTTATAGTTTCATGTACAATTCTCTATTCTATTGTTTTTTGTATTTGTTACATTCAGAATAAAAACAATTTTAAACAAAAAAAACACAGTATTTGAATGACTGAACGACATTTAACTGAGACTAAAAGTCAGCACTGATTTATTTAAAACAATACATGGTGCTATTTGGCTGCTTATACAGTTTGAAGTAAAATAGCATTCTAGTAGTCCTCCCCTAAAATGGTGGGGAATATCTGATGGATTACTGACGTCAGATTACTTGAAATATTTGTAAGGGAATTTATGAGAGGTTCACTTGAGAGAGCATTTCAAAACCATATCTAGTAACTCAAAAGCCTAGCTTCATTTCTAAAAAGGATTAGTTTAATTTGAGAACGTATCTTAGATTTATAATTTCCTGCAAGATAAAAAGTGGTTAGCCAGCCCGACAAATTTCTTTGCTCTTTTTCATCATCACCTATGTAGCACATAACTGCTGGGTTCTCTTTGAAAAGAGACATTGCAGGGAAACAGAAGGTGGGGATAGATAACATTTCATTCATTTGGTGAACAGGGACATGCAATTCTGGGAGAAGGTATCTTCAGAGAATTTAGACACCTTTTTCCCCCACTAGTTATATTTGTAAAAGGCTACAAATATTTCTCTTTTAAGAAATGACCAGTCCTGTACCAGGAAAATCTGAGTAGGAATAATCTAAATTCTTATAGATTTAGAGTTGGAATGCAAACATTCAAGCTGTTTCACAGATAACACAAAGGAGGCACTAGAGTTTTCAGACTCCAGTCTCTAACAGGTTCACTTTTTATCTGGTCAGACAGGAAGGACAGGAAGACACCCCTTTGGAGGAGTTAATAATCTTACTGTAGTCTAGTCTAGTTTTCTCAAACAGTTGCTGACAATAGGAGCACCAACTCCTACAGCATTCTCTAATCACCCTTCTTGCAGGGACCAGCAAGAAGGGGGGGGGGGTGCAACTACCCCTACATCTTGATGGGGTCAATTGAGACAGACACAGCTTGTGCTCTCCCCTGAATCCCCTCAAGCCTCAATGGTGGCCAGTTGAGGCACACACAGCATTACACTGTCGTATTCCCCTATGGGTTCCCTTATGGATTCCCACTCACTGATCAGTGTCCACTTGCTTTATAGGGCAACAGAAAAAGAAGGCATCTTGCCACCAATAGCCTCACAGGTTAGCTTTAGCAATATTGTCATTTAGCATAGTAAATGTCAGTTGTCACCCCCATATATCATGGCATAGTCGCAATAGGACTATCTATCACTGTGATTCTAGAAATTAATATCTAGAACCTTTGAGGCTATTCTGGGAGTTATTATCTAACACTTGGAAACTAAACATTGCCATGACCATGGATCCTGAGAAACTAAAGTCTAAAAAGGATAATAAAATTCTCCTTACAAACACAAGTGTGAGGGATAACTTGCAGTGAAGTTTCCCCATTCTGAACATCCTATTACATTCTTATTTCTTCTTTATGCTTTGTAACTAAATTCAGTATCTTTCCCTATATATATGGGGTCACTGTGTATTTCAAAGTAATGTAAGAGCTATTGGTATTAATACAATTGATTGGATTAACTATTAAGACCAAATTAGAAGCATTTTTCATTTGGGGAAAGGAATGGTAGTATGAGAGGTAGCAAAAGGTTAAGTTTCTATAGAACTGCAAGAATTGCTGAAACAAGACTATTGATAAAAAATACCAGACAGTAGCCTTGGGAAGAGTTGAGGCAGTAGCTTTGGGAAGAAGTTGCATTCCCAGTTCCCAGAGAACTCCTAGATAATATTAAAAATGAAAAAATGTATAATAAAAGGAGCTGGCAGCAGCAGGTGGATTTGACAAATCAGAAAGCAGACAGCAGCTTTGGGACACTCAGGCCCAGATAAGGACACATCTAGGTTGGACTGGTGGGTGTTCAGTATTCTGGGGTTGTTACTGTGCTTGCTTAGTGAACCTCATGTATTACGTATGTTATCTGACAAAATTAGAGCCTCATCAGTAATAATTATGGTAATGGGTTGAGATTGCTCCGATTGGTTGGCACTAGTAAGAAGATTGTGAGCTTGCCTTACCAACCAATGGTAAGGTGGGTCAGTTGGGAGGGTGTGGAATTTCCATGTTAGGGCTATATAATCATGCTTTTGCCTTCTGTAGGGCACTTCTCCCTTCTGGCCCTTTGTCAGACTCGGGACGCCCTTTTGTGTGAGATCATAATAAACTCATTTCTACTTTCTATCTTAGGAAGCCTCTGAGTTTAATTTGGACAAGGGTCTTTACTGTCCCTGATGCAAGGTTCTCTAATTCAATCCCTTCACATTACAGATAAGGAAACACAGAGAGATTAAATAAGCTTCTGTCTGGCTATACATAACAGAGATTTAGTGTCCTATGTAATCCAATTTTTTTCTATTCAACTTTGAATATGGAAGAACAATTCTGTAGTAAGGAAATATTAAGGAGTAGGATTAAAACCTCCAACCTGACTTCAAATCCAGGGCTTTTTCACTGTATTATACTATCTCTGAATCTATTTTCCAGGTAAAGTTCATCACATGGCCTTTAATGTACCTTCCAAAAAGGGCCATTTGGTTTAATGACAACTCATTAATTGAATACTTTTTATCACAACAATCCACAAAGGTAGGTAGTACAAACATTATTATGTTTGTTTTATAAAGAAACTAAAGCTCAGAAATGCAAAATAATTCACACCTTATCAGTACATAGCTATTAAGTGGCAGCACCAGGGCTTGAACATATTTCTTCTGATTCCCAAGAGAGCAGTCAACTTTCCTCTCCCAGGCTTTCCAATGCTCCAGGCCTCTGGCCCTTGTAGCAAGTTAATAATAACTCTAAGAGTAAGAACCCATTGCTTATCAAGTGAACTGAGTGCTAGTGCAAGCACTGCCCCACCTAACTTTGTGACTTTGGTCATTAGTTTCTCCAACTGTAAATTAAGGAGAGTAGGTCAATGTTTCCCAAGATCCAACACTAATATTACTCTGTGATTGAACCCTCTAAGCTTCACACACAAACAGAGTTCTGTGTCAGTATGTATTTGCCTATCAGAAAAATGAAATTTCTCCAAATTTCCAAAATATTTAGCAACTGACAAAGTTTTTAAACTGCAAATACATTTGTCAGTATCCAGGTGTCTCTGCTTTTGTCATTAGGGAAACCTCAATCTGCAGGGCTAGACCAAAAGAGGAGAAAAAGGTGACCAAAGAAACTTCAGAAAATGAAGCACAGAGTTTTGAGGTTGGTGGAAAGAAAAAGAGGGGAAGGGGAAGAACACTGGCCCTGAGTTCAAATCTTGCCTCAGACACTTGACACACTTACTAGCTGTGTGACCTTGGGCAAGTCACTTAACCCCAATCACCTTGCCTTCACCCCCTCCAAAAAAAAAAGAGGGAAAGAAAAAACCCTACTATGTTGCAGCTGCACCAAGTTGGAGTGGGGTGAGAGGAGTAAAGGGTGGAGAAGAGCAATAAAGTAACACCTCCCAAGAGCTGTCCAAACCTCTCTAAAAGGCTGCAAAAACATAGAGCTCAAAGCCCACGTGACTGCTCTTGCTGTGCCAACGATTCTCAACTCTACATCTCTTGTCCCAAACATTCTACAGGCCTCCAATCTTACAAATGCCTTTCTAAAATCTCACACTGGATGTCCAAGAGATATTTTAAACTCAACATGTCCAAACTTGAACTCATTTTCTTTACCCTTCAATCCTCCTCCCCCAGCCCCTAGCTTCGGTATTACAAAAGAAGGCAATACCATCCTTCTAGACCCTCCAGCTCCCAACTTTGGTGGTAGTCTCAACTCCTCACCCACACCCATCTCTAATACATTGCAAAAGGCTTGTCGATTTTACCTTTGCAACATCTTTCCAATACTTTCTCCTCTGACACCGCCACCACTAGTATAGGCCCTCATCACGGTAGGCCTGGATTATTACAACAGCCTGGTGGGTCTTCCTGCCCCAAGTCTCTGCCCACTTGTAATGGTAATGGAATTTGAATTTGAAGATCCCTTTGTATTGGCAAAGGTAACAGGTACTTAGCGCTTAGTAATTAATCAAGCCTCTGTTAAAGAAACAGAAGGTGTGAATCCCTGCTGTTGATGTAACAGGAAGGGGTTGGCTAAAACAGGAAACTAATGCTGTGTGTATATAAGGAAAAGCCCCAGAGAGGGAGAGTCAGACCTTCTCTGAGTAGGCTTCATGGAGCCAGAAACTGCTGCCTCCAGGGAAGCTGAAGAGGAAAGGCTCCCCATGCTGGAGAGAACGATTTTTATTTGGAGAACCTTGATGAAGTGATTTTGATTCTGGGAACCAGCTAAAACCTCTGCTGAGTCTGAGGGCCAGCCGGAGCTGCTGAAGACTGAGGAAGCATGACTGTGATGCTGGTACTTTGTATGAACCTGTTTGTAGCTTTGTTGAGCCTTGACTTCTGGGTAACGGAGACTGGGTAGGATTTAAGGTGGACTGAACACTGTGAGCTTCAGCCAAGAGCAGGAAGTGCTGGGAGAGCTGGACAAGGATCTGGGAGCTATCTGCCTTTGAACCCAGGTGACTGGTGAATTGGTGAATCCACGTAGGATCTGGGACCATGGAAGGGGATCCACGGAATCTGAGAGACCAACCCGAGTCAAGCTGAAAGAAGACTTTACATGGATACTGTACACTGACTGAGAAATTGTAAATTTACTAGTGACCTAGGGGTGGAGGGTCTGTGTATTTTCTGATGATTGAATAGTGAATGATGAAGGATGATTAAATGATTGAGTTGATTGGATGATTGATTGATTAAATGATTATACTAAGTGAATGATGACTGAATAAGTAATTTATATGTAACTTAGTATACCCCAGGAGTGGAGAACTTTGACTATTATACTTTGTGTCCCTTAAGGAGGCAAACCTCCTTAAGGATAATTGAGTGATTGAGATGATTGAATGATTAAGTTACTAAATGACTGTTTTTTGTTCAAAACTTTGTGACCACTGTGGTGAAAACTATGTGGCTATTTTGGTGATAAGCTGCTATGAATACCATATTTTGATTTTCTGTAATTAGTTGTAATATTGTGAATGCTGTACCTTGATTTTCTGTGAATGTTTCACTCTGATTTGTTACTGAATAAATAGTGTTCACATCAGAACCTTAAAAGCTGTTCACAGCAGCATTCTTCTGGAAAGCTGCTGTACTTGGCTTTACACTACTCCAATTCATCCTCCTCCACTTAGTTACCAAAGTGATTTTCTCAAGGAGATATTTCACGTTGCCCTCTATTTTTTCATTTGTTTGGATCTGTTTGATAGTATCTTGATTTCTCATGAAGTCATTTGCTTCCATTTGCTCCACTCTAATTTTGACGGAATTATTCTCTTCAGAGTGCTTTTGAGATTCTTTCTCCATCTGGCAAAGGCAACTTTTTAAGGCATTCTTCTCCTCATTGGCTTTTTGGGC
>JAQQSU010018675.1:0-10429 GCA_028627135.1 Pseudochirops cupreus
TTTGTTTGTTCGTGGCCTGGCTAATCCTTGAGTTCCAGGCAAGAGAAGTGGTGAAGAGTTTGAGATGTGCTGGACCCTGTGAACTTCATTGTATAACAAGAACTGCTTGGAAGACTGGACAAGGAGTTGGGAGCTGGCTGCTTCTGAATCCAGGTGACTGTTTGGTGGATTCAAGTAGGAGCTGGAACCATGGAAGGGGATCCAGGGAATCAGAGAGACCACCCTGAGTCAAGATGAAGTAAAGACCTCCCCTTGGATGAAATTGAGGTTTTCTGGACACTGAGGGGTGGAGGAGGGTTTGTGTGGTTTTTCTAATGACTGTATTTGTGATTAATGATATTTAGTAATTGTGTATCTAGATTAGTGACTGAGTAAGTTAATGGTTGTCCCATGAGTGGAAGTTTGATTATTCTACTGTGAACTGATTGAATGATTAAGTATCGAGTTGCCCCACGAGTGGAGGTTTGAGTATTCTATTGTTCCTTGTTCTAAGTATTGTGGCCACTGTAGTGAAAACTGTGTGGCCATTTTCTGTTATATAAGATGTAATGTTGTGAATATTATATTGTGATATATTGTGAATGTTTGCCTTGATTTGTAATGGAATAAACAGAGCATTCACCATATTGTGTAATCCAAACTCTAAAAGCTGTTCACAGCAGCATTCTTTTGGGAATCTGCTGGTGCACGGCATTACAAAGAGTTAAAGAAAGAGATGAGAATGAAAACGGTGATAACCTAATCCCCTCCTACCCTTCCAGTTTTCTTCTGCCTTACTCCCTTACGCTTTAGTCCAATGACACCGGCTTGCCAGTTGTTCCACAAACAAGGCACTTCATGTCTTGGCTCTGGGCGTTCTCTCTGTCCCTGACGTCTGTAACACTTTCCCTCCCCCACTCCAACTGCTTAGGTCCCAAGTAAACTCCTACTTCCTATAGGAAACATCCCCAGCCCCTCTTACTTTCAGTATTTTGTTTCTCTTCTAGTTATTTCCCATGTAACTTGTAGACAGTGTGTTTTGTATTTGTTTGTGTATTTTCTCCCTATTAGACTAAATTCCTGGGGGGCAAAGGCCGTCTTTTTCCTTTGTTTGTATTCCAAGTACTAAGCATGTTCCTGGCACATAGTAGGCATTTAATAAACATTAATTGATTGATTGAAAGTAGTGTCCTTTATCCTTGATACCCTTGTTCCCGTGTCCTGCCACCTCTTATTCACAGCTATGGACCCCACACATGCTCTACTTCTTTATTCCTCTCTCCTCTTCCCAAATACTTGAGAACAAGAATTCTTATACTAGGGAATTATAAGCTTGTCTTAGTACTTGATCCATCTCATTCTCATAGCTAACCTATGTCCTACTGGCTCTCCAGTGTGCCCTGCCCAACTAACCTTTGGAGTCCAGAAGACTGGCCTCTGTTCACCTTAATTTCCTCATCTGTAAAATGGTGACGATAATGGCACCTACATTTTGGAGCCATGAGGATCAAATGATAGAATAATTGTAAAGCCCTTAGAACAGGATCTGACACACAGTAGTTGCCATGTAAATATCTGCTATAATCATTATCATCTTTAGTATTTATCTACAGGCACAAACTGAATGCTACCCTGCATTGTGAAAAATGAATCAAAGACCTGTGAAACTCTTCAGTTTCTTGGCTTCATCTCAGTCTTTATTCTGATTGAGCTAGGGTCTTCATGAAAGCTTAACTTAGACCAAAGTCCCTCCATTACTTTTCTTTGGGCATAGGATGACTTTTTGTCAATTAAAAAAGGAAAGGAAGAAAAATGATATTCCACAATAGAGAACTTGCCTCTATTTCCTCTGAGATAGGAAGTTCGCTTCAGAAGCTTTTGTTCCAGATGTGATCGCGCAGAGCTCAGATCCAAAACCTGTATTGCTTTTTGTGACTTCCTGGATCCCTAAGATGCATCTTTCTGAATTCACACCAAGAAAGTGTTAGCTTGCCTGGTTCCCATCTCTGTTGTTCTGGACCTGCTTTGGAACTGGATCCAGAGCTTCATTCAGGGGAGACTGAGCTGGCCAGGGAAAATCTTCACACCTCACTGAGAGCACTTCAGAAAACACTTCAGCAAACATTTCTTAAAAGCCTATTAAATTCTAAGTAATGTAGACTAAATCCAATGTGAAATGTTATTGTGTGATGTGTTCTAACAACAATTGCTGATATTACATAGCTATTTAAATCTCTTCATTTTACTCTCATTATCACCTTTTAAATCTTAAATTAACCCTGTGAGTTAGTTACTACATCTATAATTCTTTGCATTTTCAAGATCAAGACCCGAGTCAGTTCACCACACATGTATTTTGTTATAGTAACTCTATGTTGGCAGCCCAATGGCATCTCAAAATCAACTTCTGAACATTTGAACCTAAATTCATCTCCCATCAATGAGCCCATCCAGCAAACTTATCCATTTATATCAGTAATCTCTCTCTACCTCAGGACCTGATCTTTAAGGTGAGGACAGTAAAATATTCATGATCTAAATCAAAGGCCTAATTAAAGATTCAAAAAAGAGAATGGCTGTAAAGCACCTTAAAATGTAGCAATTTCTCCACTGTGTCAGGAACTCCTACTCCACGCACATGATACGTCAATTAGCTTCACGTTGATCTGTATTCTTAGTGTTGTGCTTAAGGGTAGTTCACGTTTTGTTTCCTCAATACCACATCACTTAAGTAAAGAGTGGGGTTTTTTTTTGTTGCTTTATTATTTATTTAATTCTATAGTATTTTTTTCCGATTACATGTAAAGACAATTTTCAACATTCATTTTTTGGAAGATTTTGAGTTCCAAATTTATCTTTCCTCTTTCTTCCCTTCCTTCTTCCCCCTCCCCAAGAGGGCAAGCAAATCTCATGTAGGTCATACATGTGCAATCATGTAAAACATATTTCCACATTAGTCATGTTGTGAAAGAAGAAACACAACAGAAGGGAAAAAACACAAAAAAATGCAAATAATTGTATCAGGAAGCACCCTAGCATACCCAGGGTAGCTGCTAGCACAGGTTCTTAGATCTGCTTTTCTAAAGGAAAGCAACTCAAAATGGGTTAACAATCAAACACATATCATTTACCTAGTTCAGGGGAAAACAGTAAGCACCCTGAACTTCAGAAAATACAAACACAAGCTATAAGAAGACAAAGAAACAGATCAGCAGATGGGCTTCCAGCATCTGACTATTGCATCCATACCTTTTCAGTTCCCAGAGAGGGAAGCACCAACATCTGGGTTTTTCAAAGGGGGGGGAGGGGCTCAACGGCTTCCCAGAGTCTCATCTGGCCAAATCACACAACTCTTTCCAAAGTGAGCCCCAAAGCAAAACCTCACATCAGGGTGTATGTAGCCTTCTCCTGGATCAGAGAATGTCACAGCCCTCTTGACCCACTGCCCAATCACAAAGCAACAAGGCTTAGGCATTCCCAAAAAATAAGCCTCCTGCCACAAGCTCCATGTGACCACATTCAGCCTATTAGGGGGCAGAGTATACTTTCAAATCAGGGAAGGTCCTCAGAGCCACTTAAGCCTATGAAAGGGCCTAAGGGCAGGGAAGATCTTCAGATTCCCATAACAATAATATACTTCCATTTGCATTCAGACCCCATCAGTTCTCTCTCTGGATGTAGATAGCATTTTCCATCACCACTCTTTAGGAGTCTGATATCATTGTATTGCTGAAAAGAGCTAAATCAGCCATAGTTGATCACAGCAGTCTTACTGTTACTGTCTATGGTGTCCTCCTCCTCCTGCTCCCTTCCCTCAGCATCAGTTCTTGACAGTCATTCCAGGTTTGTCTGAAATCTGCCTGCCCTCATTTCAGTAAAGAATATTTTAAAAGTATTTGCTGAAATGAACTCTTTGAGTTGGAAAGCTTTTGCCTTGCTCACTCAGTCCCAGATGTGGATACAGCTCTGGATGCAGCTCTGGAACCTGATTCTCAGGCAGAGGCTGAAGTACCAAGGTGTGAATTAAGTGAGTTGGTACCTGCCAGGTGTGAATCTGCAGAGGTGGAGTCTGGGTGCTCTGAGGGATATCAAAGGTATGAATGAGGCCAGCTGGCACCTGCCAGGTGTGAATCTGGAGAGGTGGAGTCTGGGGTCTCTGAGGAATATAAAGGGGACATAGCATTGACCTCCACTTCAGACTGACTCTTGGGAGCTCATATCTGGAGCTATAAAGCCTGAAGGAAATCCACCAGACCAAAAGAAATAGAAGACTATGGCTGCAGCTCATTTAGCTGAAGACCTCAAGGAAGAAGTGACCTGCTCTGTGTGCATGGACTACTTTAGACACCCAGTGACCCTAGGCTGTGGTCACAGCTTTTGCCACCCATGCCTCCTTGGGAGCCGGACAGAAGTTGACCAACCCAGCTTCTGTCCTGAGTGCAGAAGGGCCTTCCAGATGAGACACCTAGAGCCCAACCATTGCCTAAGGAAGCTGGCCAGCATAGCCAGGAACCTCAGGCCCTACTTGCTGCAGCTCAGAGAGGAAAGGATGACATGTGAGAAGCACAAGGAGGAGCAAAACCTGTTCTGCAGGGAGGACCAATCATTCCTCTGTGCATTCTGTTTCCAAAGTCAGGAGCACAGCAGTCACACAGTGCAGCCTCTCCACAAGGCTGCAGAGGCTTCTCGGGACAAGCTCCAAGAAACATTGGATCTTCTCTGGAAAGAAAAGGAGACAATTCGGAACATGCTGGTTAAGGAAAGACAAAAAGAAGAAATCTGGAATCAACAGACAAATGCTTGGAGGGAGATGGTTAGAGCTGAATATGGGCGATTACTTGATTTCCTCAAGGATGAAGAGAAGTGGTACTTTAACACACTAGCCTGGAATGAAAGGGAAAAGCTCCAGAAGTTCAGAGAAAATGAAGTCAGATTCTCCCAGCACCTTCAGAAATTAGGGGAGGAGATCATAAACATTGAACAAATCTGCCAGACACCCAATCTCCAGCTTCTACAGCTGGCAGGAGAAACATGGAGGAGGATTAAATCACTGTTGAGTGAACGTCCAAAGCCTGCCAGACATCTACTGACCAGGACTTGCATTACTGGGATGTTCGAAATGATGAATAAATTCAGGGTGAATGTGACCCTGGATCCTGGAAGTGCTTCTCCTTATCTCATCTTGTCGAATGATTTAAAGACAGTCAGACATGCAGGATACCTGCAGAATGGACCTGTCACCCCAGACCGATTTGAAGATGCATTCATTTTGGGGGCTCAAGTCTTTACCTCTGGCATTCACTATTGGGAGGTGCATGTGGAAGACAGTCAGCAATGGACAGTTGGTGTGTGTAAGGAGTCACTGAACAGGAAATCAGATGTGCCACTCTTTCCTGGGGATGCATTTCTGATCACATATATACAAAATGAAGATACTTACAGTGTGGTCAGCAATTGCTCTCAGATATCACCACAGTCAGTATCCCCTATCCACAGGGTGGGGATTTTTCTAGACTATAATCAAGGCATAATTTCATTTTATGATGCCCTGGAGAGATGCTTTTTATTGAATTTCCCATATTTTCCCTTTTCTGAGCCTCTGCGACCAGTATTTTCTCCCTGTCCCCCAATGGGGGGTGGAAATTCAATTCCAATGACCATCATACCATGAAACACTCATATCTGATGTCTCTTCTGGGCAAGATACTTTCTAAGGTATACAGCTCCAAACTCTCAAGTGTGTTCATGATGGGTGATAGAAAAATCATTTTTTTTTTTTAGTAGTTGGATGTCATCCAACATTCATCATTTTGAGGTCAAATCTGATTAGAAAAGTATAAAGTCAATTAAGAAATAAAAGAGACTTTTAAAAAAGACCACTATTCTCTTTTTAATTAATTTATTTTAAACTTAAATACTAAAATTTAAATATACCATAAGAAAAGAAAAACATATTATAAATTTAAAGACAAAATTTAAAAAAAAAAAGGATTTACATAGGCACAGCAGAATATAAGACGATTCAAAATATACAAAAATAAATTTCCATTTCAAGAAAGCCTATATAGGAAGGAGATGGACTTCATAATTACCTGGAGAAGTTTATACAAATTGATGCTAAGTGAGAAGAGCAGATCCAGGAAAAATTTGTCCACAATTGCAGACACATTGTATGTGTGATGACCAACCCTGATAAACTGGACTCTTCTCAGCAACGCACAGCTAAAAGATAACCCTACAAGTCTCGGGATGGAAGGAGATATCTACATTCAGAGAAAGATCTAGAAAGACTAGAGTTTAAAAGGAGGCTGAAGCAATACATGCTATTGTTCTTTTTCAAAAAAAAAAAAAGAAAGCCTATATAATAAATACTGCACATTGTGTTCAAAGCTGTCCATCTTTTCTTTGCTTCCTTCCAAGTTTTCTTTTATTTTCTGTTATGCCCTTTTTCCTTTTTGCTTATGTGATTTTTAAGCTCCTTTTTGAGTTCTTCCATGAGATCTTTCTGGACTTGAGACCATTTCAAGTTTTCTTTGGGGTTTTGTCCATAGGTTTTTTGACATTGTTGTCCTCTCCTGAGTTTGAGTCTTGCCCTTTCCTGTCACTGTAATAACTTTCTACAGTCATATTCTTCTATTTTTTTTTTTTGCTCATCATTTTTTTGGGGCCTTTTGCCTTTCTTTTAAATTTGGCCTCTTCTCCCAGGGTGGAAGGGGCTCTGTCCAAGGCTTCTTGTGCCAGTAGCTGCAGGCCCTGAATTTTTACCTAATGCTTTGCTGATGTTTCCCTGAGGCCCCCAGGGGCCCCTAGTGTCTGGTGTTGCATTGAGGAGGTGGGGCATGGTGCTGACAGAAGCTATAGGGATCTGGCAACTTATATAGTGCTGAGCTAGGGTCCTAGTTGTGGTGTCTGGTATGCACTGAAGCTAGGTGGGGTTTTTCTGCATTTTCTTTGGGCTATACTGAAGCACTTGGTCATCCTCAGAGTTGGAGTCTGTGGTTCCCCTGGTTATCCTAAGGCACATGGGGGTCCTGGTGTTGGCATTTGCCTGCTCCACTGCACTAGGGCTCAGAATCTCCCACTGGTTTGCTGAGGTGGAGCTTTCTGCTGACTTGCCGGGATACTTCCTGTGTTTCAATGAACTCCTGTTTTACCCAAGTGAGATGGATCTTTCTTGCTGAACTTCCAAGTCTCCTGGGCTCAAAAACCACTCCACCTCACCTTTCTGCTGGTTCTGCTGTTCCAGGATTGTACTAGGATGTCATTTTGTGGTTGCTTGGAGATTAATATAGGAGGTATAGTGATTTACTGCTTACTCCACCATCTTGACATAAGACTTTCAGGAGCTTTTTTTAAAATTAAAAATTTTTAAAAAATGAAAGTGTTACAAGAAAAGAGATTTAACTGCTTAATAAAGGAGGCACAAAAATACTCAAGAAAATAACATCTTTAAAAACGTAATTGACTTAATGGTAAAAGAGACACAGAAAGAATCATTAATGAAAATAACTCCTCAAAACACAGAATTGACTAAATGGAAAAAGAGGTACAAAATCCCTCTGAAGAAAATCATTCTGTAAAAATTATAACTGGGGGTTGGGGCAGCTAGGTGGTGCAGTGAATAGAGCACCGGCCCTGGAGTCAAGAGGACCTGTGTTCAAATGTGACCTCAGACACTTAACCAGCAGTTCTCAAGCTGTGGGTTATGTTCAATTTAAATATATCCTGCATATCAGATATTTACATTATGATTCATAAAAGTAGCAAAATTACAGTTATGAAGTAGCAACAAAAATAATTTTATGGTTGGGGAGCCACCGCAACATGAGGAACTATATTAAAGGGTTGTGGCATTAGGAAAGTTGAGAACCACTGCACTTAACATTTACTAGCTGTGTGACCTTGTGCAAGTCACTTATGCCCAATTGTCCTTCTGTCCCCCCACCAAAGAGCAAAAAATAAATTGTAATTGGACAAGTGGCTGTTAATGATATCATGAGACATTAAAAAACAATAAAACAGAGTCATGACAATGAAAAAATAGAAGAAAATGTAAATTATCTCATCAGAAAAACAACTGACATAGAAACTATAGCAAGGAGAGATAATTTGAGAATTACTGGACTACCTAAAAGTCAGGACTAAAAAAAGAAAAAGAGCTTCAACATCATATTTCAAGAAGTTATCAAGGAAAATTGCCTTTCTATCTTAGATCCAGAAGGTAAAATAGAAATGTAAAGAATCCACCAATCACCTTCTGAAAGAGATTCTAAAATGAAAATTCCAGGAGTATTATAACCAAATTCCAGAGCTCCCAGGTTAAAGAGAATATACTTTGGGCAGCTAGAAAGAAACAGTTTATATATTGTGAAGCCACAGTCAGGCCTACACAAGATTTAGCATGTCAAAGGAGTGGCTTAGAATATGATATTCTGGAAAACAAAGGAGCTGGAATTACAACCAAGAATAACCTACCCAGAAAAACTGAGTATAATATTTCAGGTAGGAAAATAGTTCCTTAATGAAACAGAGGATTTTCAAGCATTCTTAATGAAAAGACCAGAGCTGCATAAAAATTTGGCATTAAACCACAAGATGCTAGAGAAACATAAAAAGGTAAACATGAAAGAGTAATCATAAAGATCTAAGTAAAGTTAAATTGTTTATATTCCTATATGAGAAGATGATATGTGTGACTCTTAAGAACTTTGTTATTATTAGGGCAGGTAAAAGAAGTTTGTATAGACAGAGGGTACAGTTCTGAGTCAATCATGTTGGAATGATCTCCAAAACCATGAAGGAGTGAGAAAGAGGGAAGCACTTGGAGGACAGGAAAGAAAGAGGCAGAATGGGGAAATTTTTCTCACATAAAAGAGGCATGTAAGGAAGAGCTTTTACATACACTTGTTGTTTGTCCTTTGTTTTTGACGAGACAAGGTGATGTCTTAACTTGTGCATGAATTGGATTTAAGTGAGGCAGAGTTGCACCATCACTGTCAGCCTTACTTTTTCCTCCAGTGTCATCAAAGTCCAGTGGCAAGACTAAAGTAAGGATGACTGGTAATGGCCTGGGATGTAGTGGATGACCTGGGTACCTT
Source organism: Pseudochirops cupreus (assembly GCA_028627135.1). NCBI lineage: Eukaryota > Metazoa > Chordata > Mammalia > Diprotodontia > Pseudocheiridae > Pseudochirops > Pseudochirops cupreus. The sequence goes on from JAQQSU010018675.1 coordinate 9,078, forward strand.
TAATGTCTGATCGAGCCCTAAGTGCTCCACAGTGCCTGCTTTAGCTGCCTTCATGACCTTTGGAACAAATTGTTCTCATATGCCCATTCTATTGGGAGGAGTCTTCATACCTACATACACTAATGAATTGTTGGTGGAATAGTGAATTTGTCCAACCATTCTAAAGAACAATTTGGAAATAGGTACAAAAGATTATAAAACTCTGCATAAACTTTGACCCAACAATAATACTGCTTAGGCCTGTATACCAAAGAAATCAAAGAAAAAAGGGAAAGGACCTATTTCTACAAAAATATTTATGGCAGCACTTTTTGTGGTGGCAAAGAAATGGGAAGCCAAAGGATACCCATTAAACTTATGACATACGATAGTGATGGAATATGACTGTGCTATGGAAAATGAGGAGGGGGTTGGTTTCTAAAAGCTTGGCAAAACCTATATGATTTGATAAAAAGTGAAATGAAAAGAACCAGGCAATGGTCCAAGACAATTCCAAAGAACTTCTGAGGAAAAACATATTTTCTACCCCCAGAGAGAGAGAAAACTGATGAACTGAATGCAAATTGAAGTGTAATTTTGTCACTTTATTTTTCTTGCTTTTAAAAAAATATGACTCACATGGAAATATGTTATGTATGATTTCTCATGTATGATTGTATCATTTGCTTGCCTTCTCAGTGGGTGGGTATGGGTGTGGATAGGAGGGAGAGAATATGGAGCTCACAATTTAAAAAGAAAAATGTTAAAAACAAATAATAAATTTTAAAAACATTTTTTAAAATCTCTGATCTAGACTATTGCAATAGTTTCCTAACTGATCTTCATGTCTCTCCCCTCTCCAATCCACTCCCCACTTATCTTCCCAAGTGTTCTGTCTAAAGTCAAGAATTTTGTTATTCACTTGCTCAAGAAACCATAGTGGATTGACTATTGTGTAGGGAACGCACCAAAAAGGCCTGTTTGACTGAAACATAGAATGTGTGAAAGAGAGTAATGAGAAATAAGATTGAAAAGAAGACTGGAGCCTACCTTTCAAATTTTGAAGAAGTTGAAACAAGTCAAACAGAGAAAGTTCTATTTTATTCCACTAGCAAGGGGCAGCTACTCTTGATCTCTTACTTTCTTCATTATTAAAAATATACAGGGGGGTGGAGCCAAGATGGCAGCATAGCAGCAGCAACATATCACAGCTCTCACATAGCCACTCCAAAATACCCATAAAATATGACTCTAAACTGATCCTAGAACTCCAAAACGCACACAAATATACTTTCCACTAAAGTCAGCTTGGCTATGAGGAACCATATCAGCACTGCGAACCAAAACCAGCCTGGCCTGAAGCGCTGGCTGAG
>JAQQSU010018676.1:0-10429 GCA_028627135.1 Pseudochirops cupreus
TATTTTAAAATAATTTAATATCTTAATATACCATTATCCAGGAGGGTTTATGAAAAAAAAGGGCTGTTCCTTTTATGTAATCTCTTCAGTCCTAATGCCTTTTCCTCCTGGCTGGATGTGAAGGCTTAGTTAAAGGGAACCTATGTCTAGTCAGGTCAGGTCAGCGTATGTGGAGGGAGGCCCCTTCCTAGCCATTGGAAATTTAAAATGACTAACCAAATAGATCTTGCCTGGAGTGTGTCATTTACAGAGGAAACCTGAGTTGCATTTCAGATGAACTTCCTGTGCAGATTGATTTCTGTTTCATCTCAGAGTTGTTTTCCTTACCTAATTTTTTTTTGGTTGCTGTTGACTTTAGTATTTTGAATCAGTTGCCCATCAGTCAACAAGCATTTATTAAGCATTTACCATGTGTCAGACACTATGCTAAGTGCTGGGAATACAAATGGAAAGCTCTCCCCTCCACCACAAAAAAAAAACAACTCCTTAAGGAGATTTTTTTATTTTATCAGGGGAGGGGGGCGAAGGCATGGCAATTGGGGTTAAGTGACTTGCCCGAGGTCACACAGTTAGTGTTTGAAGTGTCTGAGGCCGGATTTGAACTCAGGGCCTCTTGACTCCAAGGCCAGTGCTCTATTCACTATGCCACCTAGCTGCCCAGGGGAAATTTCTTAAAGAACCATTCTAAAGAGGGAAGAAAAAAAATGAAAGGAAGCTGAAAACAGAGGGACTAGGGTAGGAAGGTGGAAGGGGACTCCTGGAGAGGATGAAGGGGACTGATGAAGAAGCCCGGGGTATAGCTTGATGAGAAATGTGGAGATGGTTAGCCTGGGTGCTTCCTCAAGTGGAGGTGTCATTCACTCAGAGAGGTCTTGAAGGGTGGAGGGTAATTCCAAGATGTGAATTCTAGGGCTGAAATGATCTTTCAGAATGAAGAGGTTTCTGGGCCATGATGGAGAAATCCTGAGGACAACCTGATGAGAAAAGCATAGTGCTGGCCAATGAATTATACCATAAATATTTATTTAGTGCATACTAAAGACCCAGTATTATGCTAGGCGCATCAGTGTATATACTTTGATGAACCTGTGATCTCATGGATATGGATATTATTTCCAAGAGTATTGATGGCAACCCACTTGTACCTTCTTCCATTCAACTCATCCATGTCTTCCCATAAATTCTCCATAAAGGGACCACTCAGTGTTCTGAGGAAGGGATGGATGCCAGTGGAGCAAATGGGCTGTCCATCCATTTCCCCTTGTTCTAATGAGTCACCTCCTTTTCTGGTCATAAATCCCTGAGATGACCTATTTTCTACTTCTTTGATATAATTCTTCATTGGTAATATGCTGCAGACTTTTAGAGGGTGCAGTGAATGATGAAGTCATAAAACATGTGCTTCCTGCTCTCAGGAAACTTTTAACCCATTTGCTGGACAAGATAGTTGCATTTAAAAGGAGAACTGGCAGTATAACTTAATTCTCAAATTTTATGACTGTCTGCTAAGTGCCTAGTGAGTGGTACAGACAAGAAATATTTACGACAGACACAGTGGAAAGATCCCCAGATTCACAGACAAAGGTCCTTGGCTTGAGTCCAAGCTCTGTTGCTTACTAGCTGTGTGACTTTGGACAAATCACTTAATCTTCAATAGTACACTCGTTTGTAAGTGATGTGGTTGGACTAGCTTGACTCTGAGATCTGAAATTGGTTAATTCAGCAGAGCGAGGTGACCTGGCACTGACGATCAGGGAAAACTTTAGGAGGAAGTGGGACTTGATCTAAGCCTTGAAAGATGGATAAGGTTCGAATAGGAGGAGAGTGAATGAATGGACATGCCAACTTTGAAGGTGGGAGGAGGTGGTTAATATGAAGTGAAGAAGAAAAATAGACAAGCTGTTTTTGGGGAAAGAGTCCTAGATTAATACCTATATAGTTCACCTTTTGGGGTTAAACCAATTTTTCATTAAATTAGAGTTGGTTTATATACCCAAGTATACTTGCTCCTAGGATGTGCCCCCTCTTCCCTTCTCCTTCCCTCCCCCACTCATAAACTTCAGTCAATGAATAGCAGAATGCTCAACTTGCTGATGAAATAGCTGTTAATGAGCAGCAATGAAAACAGCATTGACTTTTTTTTTGGACATGGCGAATGTGGGAATTTGTTTTGCTTGACTATACACGTTTGTAACAAGGGATTTTGTTTTCCTTGCTTTCTCCAGAGAGGGGTAATAGGGTGATGGGAGGGAGAGAAGGAAATATTGATTTCATTGGAAATAAAAAATTAATTAAAAAAATAAAAATTGACTTAGGATCAAAGAATTAGAGCCCATAGAAGTCATTGTGTCTAATCCCTCATTTTACAGATGAGGGCAAAGAGATTATAGAAGTGAATGATTGATTAATAGATGTTTGTTGATTAAATGACTTGCCCAAGATTACAAAAATAGTAAATGGCGCAGCCAAGTTGTACACTTAGGCCCCTGGACTTCCAAATTTACTCTTCCCTGCTTATAGTATGTAACTTAAACTATAAATTTTTTTTGAGGGGGGAAGGCAAGGCAGTTGGAGTTAAGTGACTTGCCTAAGGTCATACAGCTAGTTAAATGTCAAGTGTCTGAGGTTGAATTTGAACTCAGGTCCTCCTGACTCCAGGGCTGGTGCTCTACTCCCTGCACCACCTAAATGCCCTTAAAAAAAAAACAACAAACTTCTAATTTTTATAGTGTTGCATTGCTGAGAGGAGCCCAGTCTATTGAAGTTAGTCATCATAGATACAATATGTCTGTAATTGTGCACAAAATTCTCCTGGTTCTGCTCTCCTCACTCAGCATCAGTTTATATAAGTCTCTCCAGGTTATTATGAAGTCCATCTGCTCCTCATTCCTTATAGCACAATAGTATTCCACATTGCATTCATATACCATAACTTGATTAGTCATTCCCCAATTGAGCCACTACAAAAAGAGCTGCTACAAATATTTTTGTACATACAGGTCCTTTTCCCACTTGTATGATCTTTTTGAGATATAGCCCTAGAAGTGGTATTTCTGGGTCAAAGGGTATGTACATTTTTATAGCCCTTTGGGCATAGTTTCAAATTGCTCTCCAGAATGGTTGGATCAGTTCACAACTCCACCAACAATGAATTAGTGTTCCAATTTTCCCAAACCTTCTCCAGCATTTATCATTTTCCTGTTTTATCATGTTAGCCAATCTAACCAGTGAAATGTGGTAACTCAGAGTTGTTTTGATTTGCGTTTCTCTAGTGATTTAGAGCATTTTTTCATATACTTAGAGATATCTTTAATTTCTTCCTCTGAAAACTGCCTGTTCACATCCTTTGACCATTTATCCACTGGGGAATGACTTGTATTCTTATAAATTTGACTCAGAAACTATGATTTTTTTAAACAAATGTAACTAGGTTGGCATATTAACCCAACTCATATATTGTGCTATATAGTAATAGAAATCAGTGAGTGAAATTAATAAAAAGCGGACTGTAGGTCTTATGGAAAACATTATTTTGGGTCTATGGCAATCAATTAATAAACACTTATTAAGAGCCTACTATGTGACAGGTACTGTACTAAGCTCTGGGGATAAAGACCATCCCTGCCCTCAAAGACCTCACAATTTAATGTAGCTCAGAATATGATATAGTGGAAGGATAATCAGGCTGGAAGTTAAAAGATCTATTTTCTAGCCTTATATTTTCCACTAATTATCTGTGTGACCTTATCCAAGTCAATTAACATCTTTAGGCTTCAGTTTCCACATTTCTAAAATGAGAAATTTTACCATTTTTAGATTTTGAGAGACTCTGTGACCATCTAGTTCAACCCATGGCCAGATAGGAATTCTCATGATTGACAAGTGGTGGTCTAAGCTCTTCCTGAAGACCTTCAGTGGGGGTGGGATAGAACTCACTGCCTTCTGAGGCAGCCCATTTCACTTCTAGACAGTTGTAATTATTAGGAAGGGTTTGTTTCTTTGCTTGTTTTTTTGCCTGATGCAAAGCTTAAATTTGCCTTTTTTTTTCAACTTATACCCATTACCCCTGGTTCTGCCCTTAGTGACCAAACAGAACAAATGTACTCTCTGTTCCATATTACAACCCCTCTGATACTTTAAGAAGGCTCTCATGTTTCCCCTGCGCCTTCTCTTTTCCAGCTAAACAATCCTCATCGTGATTTGGATTCAGGATCCCTCAACATCTTGGTTTCCACTCTCTTGGCCTATCAATATTCTTCTTAAGCTGTGATATGCATTACTGAATATAGTACTCCAGATACGAATCAATGAGGACAGCATGTAGAGACAGTATCATCTTTTTTCTGGAAGTTATATCTTTCTTAATGCATCCCAAAATTACAAGGCTTTTTTTTTGCCTCCCTTAACGGTCATTTCACCCTGCTGATTCACGTTGACTTTACGGTGGCCTGGCTCTAACCCCTGTCTGCAGGATGGAAGGCTTTGCAAGTTCAGAGGGACAGAATTGCTGGCTCATTCCTGGCTGGCCTGAGCTTCCTTTTTGGTTATTCAGCTTTGAGCCCCAGCTCAGGTCTATGTACTGAATCCAAGTTTCTGCTTTGGGGTCAGAGTAAACACCTATGCTAGCTTTTGTTCTTTCTGTTACTGCTTCTTGCTCAACACAGACTCAGGCCCATCTGTAATAGATCTATGACCCAACTGTGGGGTGAGTGTGACCCAAGTCCTTGCTGCATCTGTGGCCACTTCTTGTCCTGGTGCACAGCTTTAGGCCCCAGACCAGTTGTCCTCTTCTAAGGTTCGGCTTCAGGCCTTTTTATCTGTCTCCTTCCCCACGGTCCACAGTCCTCTCTCTAGCTCTCATTCTGTGCTTTCCTCAGCTGGAAGATTGACTCACTGTGGCTTCTAGTATTGTGAGATTGCTGATGGGTCTGGCGCTCTTCCTTGATCTTTGTTGGAATAGTTGCGAGTGACAACTGGGTCATACTTCTTCCTTTTACTCTATCATCTTTTCTGGTCTTTCATATTGGTTCTGGAGCCTATTAAAATCCCCAGGCCAGGGGTGAGTAGGTGGCACAGTGAATGGAGCACCGGCCATGGAGTCAGGAGGACCTGAGTTCAAATGTGGCCTCAGACACTTAACACAAAACTATCCGTGTAACCTTGGGCAAATCACTTAATCCCAACTGACCAAACAAAAAAAATCCCCAGGCCTTTTCAAATAAACTGTCCAACTGTATCTTTCCCAGCCTGTACTTGTGAAATTGATTTTTTTTTTGGAGGGGGGAAGGCAGGGCAATTGGGGTTAAATGACTTGCCCAAGGTCACATAGCTAGCGTGTCAAGTGTCTGAGGCTGGATTTGAATTAAGTTCCTCCTGGCTACAGGGCTGGTGCTGTATTCACTGCACTACCTTGCCTCCCCCTGAAGTTGATTTTTTGAGTCCTGGTGTAAGACCTTACACTTTTCCCTACTGAATTTCATCTTGTTAGATTCAGCCCAATGATCTGTATCTCACAGAGCATCAATATCTTTTTGGATCTTATTTCTTTCATACGGTATGTTAGCTATCCTTCCTGGTGCTGTTTGTCTGCAAATTTGATGAGCGTGCCATCTACACCTTTATCTGAGTCACTGATAAAAATGTTACATAGCACAGGGTCGAGCTTTGGGGCTTTCCACAATGTTGACATCTAAACATTTTACAGCTTCTCTGAGTTCCATCCTTTGACCAGTTCCAAATTGATCTAAATGAATGATTATCTAGTCACTATCTTATCATCTTTTCTACTGCAATTATATGAGATACTTTACCCAGTGCTTTGTTAAGACATTGATGAGCTATGTCTACACAATCCCTTGATATACTAGTTCACTAGTAACCCTGTAAAAAAATGGAAAATAAGTTTGCCCTCACCTGTTCTTGCCGAAGCTCTGCCAGCTTTTTGTAATCACTACTTTCATTTTTCTAGACATTTACTAACCATTTCTTCAATGGTTATGTTCTAGATTTTCCCCAGTAATCAAACTCAAGATTCCAGGCCTGTATTTTACAAATTCTATTTTCTTTCATTTTTGAAAATTAGGATATTTGCCTTTCTTCAATTATTTAGCATCCTTTCTATTTTCTACTGGCTTTTAAATATTACCGACCCTGGTTCAGCATTCATATTGACCAGTTCTTGTAGGAATTGAGGTGAATTGAATTCATCAAGGGCAAGGAGGTGGTCTCTGTCTCTTTATCTTTGGAAGGAACTCTCTGTTGGTCATTTCTGATCTGTCATTTGCAGTACAAAGGATGTTCCCCTTGGCAGAGAGGTTTGGCCAGCTATGGTTTCTCTCTGTACTGATTTATTGCAATCTCATCCACCTCAAATGGCAGTCCTATTGTCTCTTCTTTGATTAACCTCTACCTTCCATTGTAGTTGGGGAGAAATATCCTTTTGCTTGAACTTTATCACTTTGGACACACTTTTTACAGGCCTGCAGCCTTTTTTTTAAAGAAGGCAGTTGGGGTTAAATGACTTGTCCAGGGTCACACATCTAGTGTCTGAATCTGGATTTGAACTCAAGTCCTCCTGACTCCAGGGCTAATGCTCTGTCTCCTGTGCCACCTATGCCCTGCTCTTATAGTCTTTCTGCTAACTGTCCTTGGTTCCATCTTTTTGTACCATCTTTTAAAAATCTAAGTTTATTAGTGAGTTTCCTGTCCATCCACATTGGTCTTTTTAGACAACTTCTATTCTTCCTCCTTACTGGAATCATTTCCCTTTGTTACTTCAGGATTTCATTATTGCGAGTTTTTCATCTTTATTGGACTAATTTCCCATGCTTCTTCCTCTTAACCTTTGGAAGTTGCTCTTTCAGAATCTAGGGTTAATCACTAGCTTTCTTCTATCACAAACTCCCTGGGGGAGCGGACCCTTCCCAAAATTTTAATGATTTGTATTCCAGCAACTAGTTCCTTCTTTTAGTGAGAATCAAATCCAGAAAAGAATTTCTGCTTGTTCTTTCACCTTTTACAGGATAAAATTATCTTAAAGAGTAGTTAAAAAGATTTTAGCTGCTCTGTTTTTGGCAGAAAGAGAGCTTCAACAGATGTGTAGTTAGTTGAAATCTCTCATCACTAATATATTATGCCTCTGTGTCAGGCTTGTGATGTCTTTCCCAGACTTTTCATCTATTTTTTCTTTCTGTCCAGGTGGTCTGTAGTACACTCCAAAGATAAAAATCACTTCTATTTCTTCCTTTATTGATCTTCTTCCAAATACTTTCACTCTGTTTCCTCTCACTCTGGTTCCTGAATTACCTCACATCAGTATACCTTTTTAATATACAACACTGCCTAAAATCTTCTGTCTCCCCAACTTTTACTTATCCCATTTCTTCTGAATAAATTATAATCAACCAGAATAATAGTTATCATAGATTTTGTCTCATCAAGTCTTGGGAATATCTGTAATTTCAGATTTGCTTTGCATTAGGACCTCAAGCTCCTATTCCTAATTTTTGAAATTTTGGGTATTAATATAGACATTTAAGGCCATGGATTTTACTGCTGGTTCCTTTTTTTGATATATTGTCTCCTGTAAATGTCCAGGTGTCATATCTGGTGTCATTTCTTTATATTAGCTACTCTCTGTGGTGTCTAGCTTGAGTATACCAGGAGTTTTTCTCATTCTCTATTCTTTTTTTTATTTTATTTTAAAGGCCTTTTAGTTAAATCCACAAGACACCAGGCAGAGACATTCTTACCAGCCTTTGTTAAGTGGACTCCATCCCTGGTCTAATCTGTCATCCTTGTATTTTAAGCCATGGTTCAGATATTTAAACATCAATTTCTTGGTCCAGATTATGTACACCTTGGTAATACTTTTCCAGCTTCTTTCTGACAGTATTATGTGTGACCACATAAATGACCAGAATATGGTAGTAGTCCTCTATCCATTTTGACAAGTCTTGGGAGAGTCTCTGTTATTGTGTCTTGGACATTGTCTAGGAAAACAATATTCCTTTCTATTTTTTAGCAGATAAACAAATAACTGCCTTGGTCCCCCTGAGTCACCAACCACCATTACTCTGCCCTTCTTCCTCTGACTTTTTATTGACTCTCAACTGATAGCTTCTGTGCCTTGACTGTATCATTCCTTTGAAGATAAACAACTTCTTCTTCAGAACATCTCTTTCTGTCTTCTCCAGAAGGATCTTCACATTTTTCTTGGTTCCGATTGTAGAGTTGTACTTTTTTCCCTCTTCCTTCTCTGTATAATATTCTTCTAGTCCTGTCAAAGGTTGAGTTTTCCTTCCTCCACCTCAGATCCTTTTCCACTTTTTTTTTTCCTATTTTCCATATAAAATGAACACATGTTTGTGACTGATAACTTCTGCTGTGGATAGATGTTTCTGACGTCTCTTCATTTTCTCTTTTGTGAAAGAGATGATCATACATGTAGTTTTTTCCTTTGAAATTTTTATTTTCAGTTCCAAATCCTCCCACTCCCTTTACCATCTCCCCCACCTATTCAAAGAGCAAGAAATGTGATACTCATTGTACATATGAAATCATGCAAAACATATTTCCATATACTTACAACATAGATAGCAATCACTTGACTGGCAGAAATAAAAACATGCATATTCAGTGCAGGTCACTGCAAATTTTTCCTTTCCTCTCCATACTGATTGAGATTCTTAGCTTCTTTCTGGAAAAGTTTTGGGGTATTGATGCTTTATCACCGGCCCCCCCCCCAAGCACCCTGTTAAAACTTTTTATAGAATTTTAAAAAAAACCACGTCTTTACATCCTGAAAGCCCCACTTAAAATCTTTCCTTTATTTCAGCAATTTTATAGTCACACTCTTATTCCTTTTGTTTTAGGATTAACTTCTTAATTATTTACCAATTTGTCTTACTAATTTACTTAACCTTTTCTTTTACTTACCTTGCTTTTCCAATTTATGGCCTTCTCTTTTTCCTTTTCTCTGAATGTTTATCTTTATGTGAATCCTTATTCCTTAAACCTGCTCCTTTCCCAACCTTCTCTCACAGAATTGTAAATAAAATCTGGACGTGGAAATTGTTTTCTTTCAAATTTTCCTCATTTTCTCCTAAATATTCTAATTTTCCTTCCTTGCATTCAATCCCTGGCCTCCTTTACAAGTCTAAACCATCTTCAAAATTTTTCTTTGCCCTATTCAGAATAGCTTAATTCCTTCTGTTTTCTGTCAGTCAGTCAACAAATATTTATTAAGTATCTATTATATATTAAGCAAAAAGACAGTTCCTGTCCTTAGAGAGGTTCCAGTCTGTTGGGGGAAGACAACACATAAAAGAAAACTGAGAGGGTGGTGAGGGGAAGGTATGCCATGTGGGGCTGATGATAAGAGAAGTCTGAATTGTGTCCTAGTGAGAAATGAAGAGACTGCTATGCTCCTTCAATGCACATTCTGGGAGGAGCCATTAAATCAGAGGGAGGTGTTACAAGGGTGAAGAGTGCTTCTTTTTTTAAACTTTTAAATTTTTAAAAATTTTTAGTTTTCAATATTCATTTCCGCAAGATTTTGAGTTACAATTTTTTTCTCTTCCCGTCTTTCCCCTACCCCACCCCAAAATAGCAAGCCTACTGAATACCCCTTCCCCAATCTGTTCTCTCTTGTATCCTCCCCCTTCACCCCCCCTAACTTTCTAGTGGGGCAAGATGGGTTTCTATACCCCAGTACCTGTATATCTTCTTTCCCAGATGCATGTAAAAAGCAAATTTTTAAACATCTGTTTTTAAAACTTTGGGTTCCAGATTTTTTTCCCCCTGCTTCCCTCCTTACATACCGACCACTGGGAAGATAAGGACTTCAATATAGATTGTACATATGTGGTTACCCAAATCATTTCTATAGTAGTTATATTGTGACAGACTAATTATATTTCCCTCCATCTATCCCACACACCACTTATTCTAGTTTCTCCTTTGACCCTATCCCTTTTAAAAAATTTTTGCTTCTAACTATCCTGTCCCCCAATCTGCCCTCCCATCTATCCTCCCCCCTCTTATCCTCTACCCCTCTATTTTCCTGTAGAGTAACATATCCAAATGAGTGTGTATGTTATTCCCTCCTTAGGACAAATTCAATGAAAATCAGGTTGTCCCATTCCCTTTCACTTCCTGCACTTCCCCTCCATTGTAACAGTTTTCTCTTGCCTCTTTTATATGAGATAATTTACCCTAATCTATCTCTCCTTTTCTCCTTCTCCCAATTAGTTCCTCTTTCACCTTTTAATTTTATTTTTTAGATATTATCCCTTCATATTCAACTCATCCTGTCTGTATATACATGAACATACAAATGCCCACACACATATATAGTTATATACACATACATCCTCCTCCTATATATACATATATATGTATGTGTGTGCATGTATATGTGTGTGTGTGT